>PVLC010015618.1:0-37015 GCA_004027655.1 Graphiurus murinus
GGCTTTTATAGCTGCACCGGGTCTAAGCCACGAGGTGTCTCATACAGCTCTCACCTGGCCCGGCCACGAGTCGGGCGTGCTGGTGCATGTGCTCTGGCGTGGCACAGCCCTAGGATGTTATTCACCTGCAGCTGCTTCTGGCACTCTGCCAGGCGCCATCTAGAGGCGAGGTCTAGCCCGCAGAACTAGGCCCCCGACACATCTTAATAATTATACAATTCCCAGAGGACACTATTGTTGACATTCTATTTTATAATCTTTAATGTGTTCAAATCACAATCCCTCCACACAAAAGGCACACACTTTCAACCCTTCTAGATGTGCTGATGTACTGGAAATAACTCTATCTGTTCCCTTTTTCTGGCTAGCTCTTCAATGCTGGACTGAAAATAATTATCTGCGGTGTGGAAGTCCTTTGTGTAGAGAATGAGTATGCCCGGGTGCGGTGCTGAATCCACTCCTAATAGTCACCTCTCTCCCTCCTAAGTCTGATTTTGCCCAGCTTTGTCACAATGGAGCTAAGAGATGGGGCTGCCTTAGCTAACGAGTAACCAGATCAGGGTGAGCAGGGTAGCAGTGGATTTGTTCTCTCTAAAGCTGGGTTGCAAAGTATAGTCCAGAACCAAAATCAAGACACAAAGTTGTTGAATTTAAAAACTAGGTCATTAAAGGCAGGAAAAGGAGCCCCAAAATAAATCTTTGTAACACATATGTGAAATTCTGGAGCAGAAGTTAATTTTAGGAGTTGACAGGAACACTTTTCACTGTTCATTTTATCCTTACCATCCTCACCTGCAAGTGATTCTGGCAGTGACGTCTAACTCTCCATCCCTATCAAAGGCCCATGATCCAAGTCAGGCCAATTACTATGCTTTCTGCCTGAGAATTAATTTGGGGGCAGAAAAAAATTCAGCAGCAGAAGCCAGATGTGCTTACATCCCTGAATGGTGGCATCTTAACCCTGCTGCTGAGGTCTCAGGAACTGCCCTTGCAAAGAATTTCTTTCGTCAGGTGTCTGCACCATTCAGATGCACTCCCCCTCCTTTTTGTCAAAGTGTCCATTCAGTTTCTGTTGTTTTCAACAAAAGAACAAAATATATCCCAAAAAAGAATTCAAGGGAGCACAAGTAAAATCTTTGGTCTTCCTAGGCAAATGGAATCCAGTCCAGGGAAAACTGGCTGGGAGCAAACAGATGGTGTGTTAGAGTCAACACCAGAAGCTGGTGAAAGGGAGGGGCAGTTAAAGGGAGGAAAATGTAGACAGGGGACAGTGTTCACTGAAAGAGAGGTTGATGATTCTATTCTTTTTCTTTTTTTTTTTTTTCGGTACTGGGGATTGAACTCAGGGGCATTCTACCTCCAAGCTATACCCACAGCCCTATTTTTTATTCTTTATTTTGAAACAGGGTCTCACCAAGTTGTGGAGTGCCTTACTAGGTAGCTGAGGCTGGTCGCGAACCCCGATCCTCTGGTCTCAGCTTCCCAAATGCTGGGATTACAAGTGTGCACCACGATGCCCGGCTTCTAGATGATTTCTAAGCTCTAACATCAAACAATTCAGTGTGATCAACTCCATGGCCTGAATGATTAGTCCATGTTTTAAGTGGGATGGGGAGAGAAAAAGGCATTGTTCTTTTTCACTTGGTCTTATATTTTTTGGTAAGGACCTTGTGGATGGGAGTATTCAGAAGTGCATGATGAAGCATGAATCCAAACATTCTGACTCAGTAAATATCTAAATGATGTGGGAGTTTGCAGGTGGCAGAACCCTTGTCACAGAATTTGCATGGCATTTTCCATATGTTTCACAATCCCACTAAATCATTAGTTGAACCCAGTTTTATCACTAAACGTATTCACTGATCCTTGCATACCTCTGTGGGTGGCAAAGTTTTGGTGTTCTCCTTTTTCAGGAAATATTCCTTGAGGTTAACACAGCTTATACTTTTGTAACCTGAACTGCTATGATATAATAAACTCTTAATTTGTCTTGACATTTCTCCTATTTCTCAGGAACACTACCAAGGAATATTTTTGCTCGGTCTCATAGACACAGTTATACCACTGGTGGCTTTGCTGGCCTGTGACCATTTTAGGCAGTTATGGCTTATCTGCTATGTAAGGAACAATACTGGTACACATGAGTATCACAGCAAGAGTGCTTTTGACCCAGAACCTTTACACTTTCTGTCCTTAGGCCTGGAGCACTTTTCCCCAAGATGTCCACTATTCATGAGTCTATGAATCTTCTATCTGTTCTATTGGCTTCTGAGCTGGAAAATGAACAACTGATTTGTAACTTAAATACAAAGCTGATCTTTTAGTTGTACATCTTGGGCACTAGCTAGAACTCTGGTTTCATGATGATAATGATTAGAAGAGTGACTACAGCACAATAACATATTTAGAAAGAGAAAGAGAGGTGTCACGTTCACATAACTTTTATTACAGCACATTATTATGTGTTCTATTTTATTATGTTATTGTTGCTAAATCTTATTGTGCCTAATTTGTAAATTAAACTGTATCATAGATGTGTATGTACAGGAGAAAACAGTATATGTGGGGTTCAGAACTATCTGCAGCTTCAGGTGTCCCCTGGAGGTCTCGGAATGTATCCACTGTAGATAAGGGAGCACTACTGTAACTTTTCTCATTCACAGATCTTTTAAAAAGACTACCATTGCCGGTGGCTGTGGTGGTGCACACTTGTAATCCCAGTACTTGGGAGAATGAGACAGGAGGATTGCAGGTTCATGACCAGCCTCAGCTACTTAGTGAGATACTGTTTCAAAATAAAGAATAAAAAAATAGGGCTGGGGGTGTAGTTCGGAGGTAGAATGCTCATGAGTTCAATCCCCAGTTCTGGAAAAAAAATAAGATTACCATCACTAGTTTGTGGTTATGTTTTAAAAGAGCAGTCCCTGTCTTTGTAAAAAAAAAAAATGTCCTTAGAATGATAATATCATTAAAAGAAGGATTTGCTTCATAATAACTGGGAAAGGTGAGAAAATGTGAAGGTAAATAGAGATTAGATTGGTGATGAACTGATAATTATGGATTGTGGGTGATGAGTACATGCATTATATTAAACTGTGTACATTTATAAACATGTTTAAATTTTGTGACACTGGGGATTGAACCCAGGGGCATTCTACCTCCGAGCTACACCCTCAGCCCTATTTTATTTTTATTTTGAAACAAGGTCTCCTAGGTTAGTTAGAGTCTCACTATTTGCTGAGACTGTCCTTGAACCTGCAATCCTCCTGTTTCAGCCTCCCAAGTACTAGGATTACAAGTGTGTGCCACGATGTCTGGCTTTTTTTTTTTTTAAATTTAACAAGGTTTCACTAAGTTACCATGTACTGAGATTATAGGCATGTGCCACCATGCCTGGTGGAAATTTTCTTAATCTTTAAAAGGCTACCACTAGTTTCTTTCTTTTTTTTTTTTTTTTTTTTGCGGTACTGGGGATTAAACTCAGGGTCATTCTACCTCCGAGCTATATCCCCAGCCCTATTTTTTATTCTTTATTTTGAAACAGGGTCTCACCAAGTTGCAGAGTGTCTCACTAAGTAGCTAAGGCTGGCTGCGAACCTGGATCCTCCGGTCTCAGCCTCCCAAATGCTGGGATTACAAGCGTGTGCAACCACACCCGGCTTTAAAAGGCTACCACTAATTTCTAACAAAACAACACTGCTAAGTAATCAGATTGTCTTTTATTTGAATACAGTTTCTTATAGTAAGCGTATTAAATCCCCTGTTAAAAACATAGCTATCTAGGTACATAAATTATTATCTTGGCAAAACCAAAAATTTTATGTAATATTTTACTAGATCACATTACTGAGACCTGTAGTGACTGGCATTTTAACTTTGCTGGAAGTGTACGAGCTGCTGGGTTTGTGGCTCTTTGTCAGGAAACTGCAAGCCAACATGATTACACCTGCACATCTGGGCTTCTATCCAATCAAGAGTTCAAAAAGATTACCTCACCAAAATGGTATGAGAATATTAAAATAGACATCTATGTCTCATGTTCCAGCTTCTGAATCTCAAACCTCATTGTCTAGGTTGCTGTTGCTGTCTATTTATCCAGCTCAAAGAGCTCTTATTAAATCAATACCCCTAGTAAAATTGGGCTGAAAAGCTTACTCTCTTATGGACAATAATAGCAGCACTTTACCTAGTCTTTCTTTCTCTTGAAGAGTATCCTTTATGTAGATGTTAATCACCTGTATGATAGATCTATATCTGTCAAACATCCATTCAAGATACCTTCATGCTAGAGAATAAACATCAAATTCTATGTTCCTTTATTTAAATACTTTGACTAACTGACCTGAGTTCAACACTAGCTACCTTCCAGTCTCCCAGTCCCTTTCTTCCTACTCATCCCTCTCCACCCACCACTCAGACCATTCCCAGCTTTACTCTCAGATGCCCTGTTAACTTTATATTGCTTCATAACCAAACACCACAAACTTTGAGGCTTAAAATATCTCACAGTTCTGCAGTTTAGAAATACGGGCAGACTCAACTGGGTTTTCTGCTGAGGGTCAACAGGGATCATAGATTTCTACCTACCACACCTGCCTCCCTGTCTTGACCAACAATATCACATCAAACAGAAATGTGAATCAGATGATTATGTGTATTAAAGTTCAAGGGTAGCTGTGTGTGATTTCTAGACACAAATGGAGAGAGATGCTAACAAAAAGAAAATATCTCAAGATAGAGTTGTGTCTATAAGGGAATGGGTTGACAATAGGAAACTACTCTAAGAAATTCATGTGCAAGGGCACTTCATACGCTGTGTAAGATATATTTCACCATTTCAAAAACATTAGATGGCTAAATGTGTTCCCTGAAACAGTATAATATGGCTATTAAACTAGAGACTATTGCAATATGTAGTGAAGGAACATATCTGAAAATACTGATTTCTAAGTTTTAAATTGCTAATCAAACATAAAGCATTTATATTAAAATGTTTTATATTCTATTAATATTTTACTATATAAACATAATAGCTAATATTTTTGAATGTTCGCTTACGTTAATCCTTGTGACTTCAAATGGATTATGTTTCATAGCAACCCTATGAAGTAAATAGTATTGTTATATTCCTACTTTACAGATGAGGAAACTGAGGGCCAGATTTTAAGGACTTACCGCAAAATCATGCAATCAGAAAGTGACAATACCAACATTCAGATGTGTCTCTATTAAATTTCCTAGGAAGATAGAGGTACTGATTTTGCTAATGAATAAATAATGTAACATTTATAATTCTAACTTCTTTTTCTTGTTGTTTATTAGCTGGAACTTTCAAAATATTGAATTGGGCCAATAGCAGAGGGCACTTACTTTATTGGGTTGCTATAACATTTCACCATACAATATGGTATTTGCTATATTTTTTATATTGTACCCTTTATCAAGTAGAGGAAGTTTTCTCCAATTCCTAAATAGCTAAATTTATCAGTAATGGGTATTCTAATTGGGAATCAATTGAAATAATTATATGGTATTGATTGGGCTGCATTAATTTCTGGAGCATCAGAGTAGTCTTCCACACTTGTGCAATTGTTGGCAAAATTCAGCTCCTGTGGATGTGAGGTTGAGATACTTTTTTTCTTGCTGGCTGTCATCTGGCTGTACCTCTCACTTCCTAATGGCCCTGGAAGTTCCTTGCCATGTAACTTCCTTACAGGCCCTCTCAAAAAACAGTGGCAGCATGTTTCTTCAATGCCAATAGGAGAATCTCTCCTTCCTATCTCCGAAGGTGGAGTCTTACACAATGTAAGGTAACAATTGAAGTGATCATATTTTACTCTATAATCTGTTCTATACCTATGCTCTGTTCTATTCTGTTCTATCCATATTTACCATATTTCATTGGCAAGAGGCAAACCACATGAGAGGAGACTGGAAATGTATCATAGTTGTATGTTTTTTTCTTGATTTTTAAAGAGCTCACTATATTTATTTATTTGTTTATTTTTTATCCCAATACTCCTCAAACTATTCCGTGAAATCAAAAGAAATGGGACCTTCTCAAACACTTTCTATGAAGCCAATATCACATTAATACCAAAGCCAAATAAAGACAACTCGAGAAAAGAAACCTATAGGCCTATATCACTGATGAACCTAGATGCAAAACTGCTAAACAAATACCAGCAATGCGCATTCAAAACCACATCAAGAAAATTATCCACCATGACCAAGTCGGGTTCATCCCAGGGATGCAAGGCTGGTTCAACATCTGAAAAACAATCCATGTAATTCACCACATAAACAAACTCAAAGACAAAAATCACATGATCATCTCAATTGATGCTGAAAAAGCATTTGACATGCTTGCTGATTACACAGCATCCTGTAAGAAACAAGACTTCTTATTTTAGGTCTTAGTAAAAGTAATTTCTGAGGGGGAAAAAAAACCTGTTCACTTCCAAACAATTTGTACAAATCAAACTGAGAGATCAGAAGATGCAGGAAGAGGAGCTGGGTGATGAATGTCCTCAACCATATGGAGGGATGCCGACACCTTTTCTCCCTCTGTCTCAAGTGCTCTTGTTCCTGTCTTTCTTTCTCTTGTATATCCCATTTTTTTTCCAAAAAACTTTTGCCTTTACTTTCTCCTCCCTTTTCCTTTTTGGACAGCTCTTTTCTTCTAATTCAAAAGTCCAAAGAATTCATAAACTTTCCCACAAACAGCTTTTTTTTTTGCCTAGGAGTATCTGCAAGAAGAGGAAGAAAATTTAATGCAAAAAAAGAAATGGTGGGTAAGCTGGGAGGGAAATAATAAGATGCAAAAAAATAGTAAAGAAGAAAAGTGTTAGACCTCTGGTGTCACTAAGATGCCATAATTAGGGAAACCAGTCATGCCGCTCTATGTGTGAGGTGTTTCATACTCTTGCTCATTGACAGATACAAATGCTCCAGAGGAAGTGAGAGGGTGGGGCTCTAAGACTTGCCTCTCTGCTGTATACAGATTGACAAGATGGTAGCAAAGTAAGTAGGGTAAGATGGTTTTATTCTCCCAATGATTAGGTAGTTTCACTGGAACCTACCTAAGCTCCATGGGCTGAATGAAGCACATTAGACATTCTCTCCACCATCTTGTCCTTGAATTTCACTAAACTGGTCATAACTACATGGATAGATGTGGATATTCTGAATAAATGACTGTGGTGGAAAAAACAATGGCCTCCTAAAGATGAACCCATGAAAATGTTGCCTTTGCAGGGCAAGAGGTTATTGCACATGTGACTAAACAAAGGCTATCAAGATGAAGAGGTTATCTGGATCATCTGGATGGGCCTTGTGCAATCATAAGTGTATTAAAAGAGAGAGGAAGGCAGGAGAGTTATAGTCAGGAAAGGTTATGTGATATTGAAGTGATGAAATTGCTGGCTACCAAGATATGCAAAAAGCTTCTTCAAGCAGAAAAAAGCAAGGCAAGGGATTCTCCTCTAGAGCTTCCAGGAGGGAGGCAGAGGAGACTGGCTAGAGACTATTACTGTGGCTTATACCAAACAAAGACAGGTATTCTATATTCCAGTTTTAATGAGCCCAATAATGCCACCACATGTGCAGAATATGCTAATCAGCTATTAATCAAGTTTAGACCTATTTTTATTAACTACATGAAGAATGAATCTTACTTTAGTTTTAGATAGTTATTTTATCCCTTTCATTCACCTCTGCACTAAAGTTTCAGTTTATCTTTGGTTCTTCAAACTTTTCCTTATCCCTCTGGAAAATGGAAAGCAATGCAAATATTGAACAACATATTTAGAGTTAGGACTATATCGGACATTTGAAATGTTTAATCTGGGTAAAATCTATTAGGCAATTAGTATCACCTCAATTATAAGATGAGGAAAGGGAGTTTAAACAGATTATGTAATTCACACAAAGACTCACTTCTGGCAGCAGGGTTGGTGCTCAGTCAAAGACAACCTGTTCAGGGCCTGGACTCCAGCTCAGGGGTCCTAATTGTCTTTCCATTCATTTGACATTTTAATTTGTTTAGTGCCTACTGGGTCCTAGCATTGGTCAATGTGTTGGATACATCAGGAAACAAAACAGACAAAAAAACTTGACCTCAAAAATTTATATTTTAGTGTGTTGGAGAGACTTTGGATTCATTTCATCGTATCTTAAGGTACTCAGCCACAAACATCTATTATAACACTCCACTGATATAAAAGCTTACTTCTGTGCAGCATCCTAGCTATATTTTCATCCCTATATTTTCAACCCTTTAACATAAGCCTAAGGGAGTTCTTGAGTTCAGACTTCCTGTTAATTTAGGAGTAAAATTTAGGAGGACCTCAGTAGCTCCAGGCCAGGACCAAGTAAAGCAGCCAGCTCACTTTTGGATGTCCTTAAATGTTGAGTCCAATCTCTAACTAAATGTGGGAATTCATTTTGTAATCTCTATTGCCCTTGGTACTTACTATAATTTCTAACTCTTTTTTATGCTGTCAGAAGTTTGGTGAAGTTTCTATGAGAATGAGATTTTCACTCCTAAAATATTTTAATAGACAGTAAGTGGAATTTCTGCCATAATTTTTAAAGTACATAAGAAACATAATGAAGCAGATGAAAATTTCTTGGCACCCATAGAAATCCACTGAGAACCACTGAATTAGGAGCATGCTTGACAGTCTCAAAGCCAAAATGTTGGAGCAGCCTGCCACCTTCAGGATAACTTCTCAATTAACTCTGTCAGAGAACATTGGTTTTTAGCTGCTGTAAATTCCTAATACCAATCCTAGTGTCTGTTTTAGGTTTCATGATAATGGTGGATTCTAAGTTCCTTGTAGGGCTTTCAGTATGACAGAATGAGGCTGTACGCTCATTGACCTGGTCCTTAACTGCTGCGTTTGTCATACTTCCCTTGGTTTCCAGTCTGATTACGCATTATATTTAATAATAACATTAATTTTCTTTAAGTAAAAATGCCCCTTTACTTACTTCAATTTGTTATTACTTCAACTCGATTATCTTTGCATTTATTCTTTCCTTAAACTGATTAAAAACAACCCATTTATTTCATTCCACTAAGCACAGTGGAGAACACTAAAAGTAGATCTCTGCAGCCACAGTCTAAGAAGTATTGCAGTTTGGGAACCTACTTCTTTCCTGGTGGGTTTCTTCTATTATGGTTCAATCACGATATTTCTGAAGAATCTTAAAAGCAGCATCAGAAAAACCCATTCAGAAATGGAGAGGAGGGGGGGTTAGTTTGTTTTTCAGTAAATTACACTAAGGTGTCAGATTCAGGCAGCAAAGCGGGAAAACGGTAGGAAGGAATGACGGGGTGACAGGCTTGGTGTTTATTTCATAGCATGGAGCAGTAAATCAAGTTAGTAATAAAACTGGAGAAAAAAGAAAGGAAAGCAGCATAATTAATAGTAGTAACATTAGGTAAAAAGAGTTATGAGAACGGGATATTAAAGATAATGGGGGAAAAAAAAAACGTGGCTAGGAATGACGTCCGGCAAAAGAACAGGGAAATAAAGACGCTGAAATAAAAGAGCAGCCGAGAACAACTATTCCTGAAAATTTTCCTTTCACAAAGCAAAAAAGGATGACTTCAGCACCTCTTCTGACCTCGGCAGCGACCTGCAAAAAGACAATCTTCACTTCCTTTCAATCTTGGTACCACGTGGGAAGCTTTAGCCAAGTCAAACCCTCTCCAGAAGAGTTAACTCGGAAGGTCCCTGGTGCAGCGCGGCCCGCGGGCGACGCCGAGACTCTCCGGAGACTCAGCGGGTCCGGGCGGGAGGACGACGGCGCACTCGGGGCCCAAGCCCCGCCCCTCGCGAAGCCGCCCCGCCCCTCGCGAAGCCGCCCCGCCCCTCGCGAAGCCCCGGAAGGAAGCGTCCCTGAGTGCGCCCGGGACACAGGCGCTGCGTGACCTCCTGACCGCAAGGGGGCGACGTGCGCAGTTCAGCCCCCGTTTCCCGGCGCGAGGCCGGCGTGACCCCAGACGTGCGCATGCTCCGTGCAAGGAGAGGTCACCTCGCCGGTGTTTTCCCACGTGTGTTGCGGACCCGAGGGCAACATGTTCTGAAAAGATGGGGGCTTGGGTGACTCGCGCGTTCAGGAACTTCAACCTAGAGAACCGCGCAGAACGGGAAATTAGTAAGATGAAGCCGTCTACGGCTCCCAGGCACCCTTCCACCAAGAATCTGCTGCAGGATCAGATGAGCTGTGAGTGGCGCGGGGCCCCGGAGGCCGGGCCGGGCCGGGTGGTTCTGTGCTCTGCACCTTTGTCCCGACACAGGGCAGCCAGTGTGCCCGGTGCCTCGGCTGACTCTAGCCGCGCGCTGCAAAGTGGAGCTGCCAGGCCGATGACATTGAGATCGTCACCGGGCGCCCGCGCGGAGGTCGGCGGTCCCGCCTACTTCACATTCCGCTAGGTGGCGGCCTGTGCCCTGGAAGGTCGACTTCTCCGGTGCGATTGTCATTAATCCTTGATGTGAGATCAGGAGTAAGAATCAGCAGGGATCTTGTACAGACCGAGTTTCTCCAGGTGTCTTCACAGAGGGATGCACGCATCTTGATTTGCGCTTCAAACTTTTTCCGAACTGTCCATGTGACTGTTTATTTTTTAAAAATTAAGTAGCCTCTTAAGTATTTAGGATCTTAAAGGAAGTGTTGCGTTTTTAATGATGTGGACTTTTTTTTTATCCTTTCCTTAGACCATCCAGAAATTAAGACAGAAATTGCTAGAAAAAATGACAATCTGCTGTCATTGCTAAAAGATGTGTATGTGGATTCCAGAGATCCTGTATCTTCCCTGAAGGTAACATGTTTTTAAACTAAGTAAATAATGTACTTACTTATTTTGGGGCTTCAGGAAATATGACTAAGATAAGTGTAGCAAGTAGTAAAATGAATGTGTGCTCTGCAAATGTGGAAATGTCAATGTAGCTGTGGCCAGAGTGCAGGCCCTGGTAGAGTTGAAGCACAATGATTGAGGCTTGTTGGATATTTACTAGAATTCTTAAAGACCTGTGAAAGTATTGATTGAATGCATCTGAGTAAATTATATTTGTGTGTGTGTGTGTGTGTGTGTGTGTGTGTGTGTGTGTGTGTTAGGGATTGAACCCAGGGGCATTCTACCTCTGAATTACACCCTTATCCTTTTTAATTTTTTATTTGAAACAGGGTCTCACTGACATATATTTTTTATATTACACAGAATTTGTAAGATTTGGTAAGGTACTTCTAGTAGTCATTTGAGTGACAAAAGGAGAACTTTAGTACTATTTTCTTATTCTCTTGTGAGTTATGTTCTAATTTCAAACTCCTTCAGTATTGGGCTTATCAAGTTTGGTTTTCATTGTATTTTTAAGGATACGTTCAAATAGGATATGTACAATTAGGAATAGGAAATGGAAATCCATATAGTATGTATGTTTAAGTCCCTACGCCATATGTAAGTCCATATAATATCTAAGTTCCAGGCACAAATGTTGTATATAGTGATGAACAAAACAGACTTGGTTCTTACTCTCATAATGCTTATGTTAATTATGAAGGACACAGGCATTAAATGGATGAACAACCATGCAAACATTATAGACATTCAGTGGGATCATTTTGAAATTGGAGGATGAGGGATGGCCTCTGAGGAAGTGACATTTAAACTTAGGCCTAAAGGATGAATTAGAGTTTTTTTCCGGGATGATTCTAAGTAGGGAGGAGTTTGATAAAGATAAGGAAGTACCTACAACTCCCTGATTTTTTTTTTTTTTAATTCTCTGGAATTTTCTGTAGGTAGGCAATAGACATACAAATATAGTTATTAATACAATTTTATAAAAGAAATAAGATTTGTAAATTGCATGTAATAGTAATTCTAGAGTACAGTTATCACCAAATGCTTACATAAAAAAAAAAAAATAGGGATTGATGTCCATGTTCTTTGTTATTCTTAAGCTGATATTGGGTAATACTTCCAAATATTGCTTTTGTCATGTTATACTAAATCATGCATTTGGAAATTGGCTCTTGGGGTATGGGAAAAAAACTTTAGTATTTTTTTATGTATATGGCACTGATATAGTACATAAATATATATACAGTGGTATTAAAACTTTATGAGGGGCATTAATGAAAAGGGGGAGCAATAATGAAAAATTGAACTGCCTGTTTAAGGTCTTTGCCCCTGTTTTTGTTTTCTTTTGGGAAGTTCATAGTTTTTCTTCATGATTTGTGATGTCTCTAGAAGTGAGTGATACTGTCCCTGTCCTTGCAGATCATTTGTTTTATAACTTTTTAACTTATCTATTGCCGACCAGTATTCTGTCTTTTTGGTCTTTCAAGACACAGGAAGTCTGGGAGCTCTCTATCATCATTAAAGTCTTCAGTATTTTTCCTAGTGGCTTCATGATTGTATTTTATGTAAAAAAATTTTTACTTGGCATTAAATAAGGTGTTTAGTGTGTAGAAGATACCAGTGTAACATCTTCAAATGGATGACCAATTGTCTAAATATAATTTATTGAGTAACCTAGACCTTTTTTCATTTACTTAAAAATGCTATTATACATATGCTTACTGGTCTGTATATGTATGGACTCATCAGTTCTATTTATTTTTCTATTTTACACTAGAACCATATTATTTGAATTATTAGGCTTTATAATATACCTTGATATCTGTTATGACTTTTTCATTCTTTTCAGAAGTGTCTTGTTTCTTCTCACACACTTATTTTTTCCAGATGAACTTGGGAATCAAATTTTTAGTTTTTAATAAGTCCTATTTGGATTTTGAGTATAACTGGAATTTAAAGATTACTTGGAGAAGGATTAACATCTTTTAATTATTGAATCTATAAGTGAGAGCATTTTTTCACCCTTTTTTAAATTGTCTGTTGTTAATATAGCAGAAGGTGATTTTTATATTGTAGCTATTCACATTGTTAGGTTACGATTTCTATCAGGTAGGTATTAGTTTTATGGTTGATTTTCTTATTTTTCTAAAGATATATCTGTTTAGAAGTATAGATTTATCTGCCTTTCTGGTACTATCCTTAATTCTTTTATTATGTTGTACTTATTTGTCTTGCTAAGGAATTTTGATTTTATCCTGATAATTATAAAGAGTACCATGTCAAAAAATAGTGTCAGATGCGGTAATGCATGCCTATAATCCTAGTACTTGGAAGGCTCTGACAGGAGGATTACAGGTTCAGCGACAGCCTCAGGAACTTAGCGAGGTCCTCTGTAGCCTAGCATGACCATGTTTCAAAATAAAAAAGTTAAAAAGGCTGCTGGTCTAGCTTGGAGGTAGAATGCTCCACCCCCACCCTCCCCAAAATAGTGTCAGATTCAAGAGTGGGCTGGGGAGAAACAAAGTACATTTTATCCAGTTACAGACAACCAACTAGGAGATGTTTGCTACAGTTCCTGCAAATGATAATTGTCATGGAATAGGGTGCTTTATTGATGAAGGAGGAGAAATGAATGGGTTCCAGAGAGACTTAGGAGCTATTATCAATGGCATTTGGTCATAAATTGAATGTAATGAGTTAGGGGAAGGGAGATGTCAGATATAATCCTGTTAGGGGCATGGAATATAGGAGGGAGTAGAACTGGTAGTAGGTTCAATTTTAGACCTACTGAATTTGAAGTGTATGTAGATTATCTAAATAGACATGCCCATTAGGTATTTGAGGTATTTGTGTCTGGAAGTCAGAAAAAAGGTTTTGTCTTAAGATAACAGATTTGAAAATCATTAACACGTAGGCAGTAATGGAAAGGGAGTGTGTGGAATTCTTTTGGAAGAATATCTGGAGTAAGAAGAGGACATGATAGAACTTGTGGAATACTAACATTTAAGGGGCAGCAGAAGGGAAAGGGTCCATGAAGAATGAATTACTGGAGAAGCAGATAGAAAGCTGGGAGCAGCGTAGCATGGAAGCCAAGGGGGAAGATAGTTATAGGTACACTTTAGTGGTCAGCAATGTCAGATGGAGTGAGATGTAAGAATTCAAATAAGGTCTAAAAAGTCTCTTATATAAGCAACTCAGATAATGAAAGAGTAAATAGTATGTCTTTTAACTCTTAAGAGAAAGAAACTGGTCAAAAAGGAGGTATTGACTTTGGGTTTGGTGGGAGTTCTAAAAAGGTGACTATAGCATTTTTATATGTTGAACAAAAGAAGCAGGCAGGGTGCAATTGAAAGGAAGAGGGACTAATTGGAGTGATTAGAATAGAATACAGAGCACAAATGCAAGGATTAAGCTGGGACGGGAGAGAGAAAAAGATGAGTGTGTATAAATTGTTTTATTTTCTCAGAAGAAGCGATATCTCTAGCAATATTTGGATTTGAGTTGCTTGGGGGCATTGAATATGAAATGCAAAACTAGAAAATAGAATGGAAATTATCAAGTAAGCTACTAGGGCAGTATCAGTCTTATCCTTCTAAAGCAGGTACACTTTTTAATCAGTTCTTATTCTTTTAATATAAAGTTTGATTATCCCTTTTCTGAAATGTTTGGCACCTGAAATATTTCAGATTTTGGATTCTTTTTTATTTTGTAGATATTTGCTTATGCATAATAGGTATCTTGGGTACAGGATCCAAGTCTAAACATGAAATTCATTTATGTTTCACATATATATTATATATACAGCTTGAAGGTAATTTTATACAATGTTTATAGTGTACTTATGTTTCGACAGACCCATCACAGGAAGTCAGATGTGAAATTTCCATTCTGGTGTCATGCTGGTGCTTAGAAAGTTTTGAATTTTAGAGCATTTTGGATTTCAAATTTTTGGATTATAGGTGCTCAGCCTATATATGAAATAATGGGGTGAATGAATAGTGTGCATTCAATTATTTTTTAAAGGTACCTAAATTTCTAAGTGATGACAGAACTGTAGTTATTAAAAGGCAATATGACAAAAGTAGTATTAAACTGTGGCTCATTATCATAAGAAAACGTAGTTTCGGGAAGCATGTGTAGTAGTTATTTTGAAGAGGAATAGTGTAGATTTGAGACACATGAAAGAAGATGAGAAATCTTTTCTTGTACTAAAATCTTTTTTTTTCTTTTCTTTCCGTTTTTAATACTAGGTAAAAGATGCTGAAACACAGCCAAAGACAAAGGAATTCAGATTGCCAAAAGACCACTTTGATATGATGAATATTAAAAACATTCCTAAAGGCAAAATTTCCATTGTAGAGGCATTGACACTTCTTAATAATCATAAACTTCATCCAGAAACATGGACTGCTGAGAAAATAGCACAAGAGTACCATTTAGAACTGAAAGATGTAAATTCCCTTCTCAAGTATTTTGTTACTTTTGAAGTCAAAGTCTTTACTTCTGAAGATAAGAAGGCAATAGAATCAAAGTGAAGAAAATAATGAAATTACTTTTCCTGTGTGTTTCCCATTCCTGTGTCCTGTTTATTTCCTCATTCTGAGCATATTAAATGATATAAATTACTGAATATTTGATGCTCCCTACTTTGAGAGCATATTACTTATTGAGCTCTGTTGACTTTTCAGGATTGTTCGTAGAATGGATTTTGTTTTCTTTCAAATTAATTTGGTTTAGGCATTGTTCTTATCTGTATGTCAGCATGAAATCACATCTATAAATGAAAGACAATGTATAGTTTTGGGCATATCATACCAGCTTTTATATTGGTAATGTTACTTGAATCCCACATTTAACATTCAAAGTTTCACCTTCCTATTTATGTGTTTAATTCATTCTTTGTTGGGAATATTTAAATTAAGAGTTTTTTGACTCTAAGAATATGAGATTTTCTTGTTAGAGAAAGTAGGGTAACAATGTTTCCCAAATAAGATAGATAGGAGATTGGCTGTGAAATCAGTAGAAAATACATTTTTATTAGTACTTCTGGGGAAAAGTATTGGCAAGGATTTCTTTTGTTTTGAATTGGTTTTAAGTATGGAATAAATGTCTTTTAAAGTTATAAAAAGTAATTGGTGTTTATAAAATGTTAGCAATCTCTGCCTAGACAAACAGAAATATCTAGATAAGTCCAAAAGCTTTCAAAGAGGCAGGAAGTACTGGGAACTATTTGAAAAAATAAAATTTCTCTTGGTTTAACTTAGAAATATAAGAAATTTTTAATGCGTGAAATCAAAGAACCAGGATGTGTGTGTAGAAGTATGTATATGTGTGTGTATGTGTACATATACATATATATGTATATATACATGTAAAATGAATATGTTTTTCCCCAAAAATATATCCCCCAATTTTAATGCTAGTTGAAAAATAAAGAAAAATAGCAAGTAGAAGCATAAAATATGGTCATTGGAGGGGAGCTGGGAAGTTTCTTCCTTGTTAATAAATTTAGGAGAACCACATATCTCTGCTAGGAGCTAGAGTGAGATTATGTGAGTTTAGCTCAGTCTAATATATTATCTGTGGGATCTCAGGTAGATTGTGTAACCTTGAAATTTAATATATACTATGAAATGAGTATAATGCTGCCTTCAGGGTTACTGTGAAGATGAATTAAATAATAAAAGATTACAAAGGACCAAGCAAATGCAATTTTTTTTTTTTTAATTGAGAACAGATGCCTAAGTTGGACATGTGACCTAAATTTCTGTAGTTTATGACAGCCAGGCCCAGGATTTAGGTTTTCAGAATCCTATTACTTATTTTTCCTGTTATGCCAAAAAGAAGCATATTTCAAAAGTATAAAAAGTAAGAGTTGCGTGCTTCCAACAGAAGACAGGCACCACATTTTCCCAGAGATTTCCCCTGGAAGTGGTATGGAAAATTTTGAAATCCAGCATAATGATAGAATGAGGCATTTGTAGTAGTGGTGAAAACAAAAAATGGACTGAGATGGGAAATTTGTAAGCTTGTTTTCAAATGCTGCAGTACCATGCGAATGAACTATAGCTAGTTTATTTTGGTTCAATGCAGTAGGCTTTTTTGTTTTTTTTAAGAAAACATGGAAGACCGCTAATGAATGTAAAATTGTATTTAAAAACTAAGTCAAAATGGTTCCTCTTTGTAAAGATTGATACTTGAATCACTAGCACTGTTATTTCTGAGCCATCCTTATACAGATCTTCATTGTGTGGTTAGGAAGCTGTAAATATAGCTTCTATTTTATGATGTCATATAAAATAAAGTACTTCCTATGTCATTCTTCAGCCTACTATACTGCTTATGTATAGGAGAGCAGTTGGGTAGTACCGGTATCACAGAAAGTGCATGTAATTCAGTTTCAGGAAACCTGGGTTTAGATCTCAGCACCACAACTAGGACTATCTTGGACTTGTCTTCAGCTAGAAAACAGGTAATAATAGTTGCTAGTATTTTAAAAGCAGTTACTATACTAGGCCCTTATCTAGGTGCCTAATATATATATTAACTTGGTTAAAACATATAATAGGTGTGAGAATAGATATATTTTACAGTGAAAATTAAAGACAGGGAGCTTCAGATGTAACTTCAAAGATTACTTAGTGTAATGGTTTGAAAATAGAATGCCCTCCTATTCCTCATGGAAATGGGGTGGCAATGTTGGGAGCCGGTTGTAATCTCAGTTGTGGAAAAATCCATTTTAATAGATTTATCTGAGCTGGTGGGGTGTGGCTGGAAAGTGTGGGTCTCTGGGGGTGCAGTCTTGGGGATTACATATGGTTCCTCTTCCCCCTGATCTCTTGTTTCCAGTCTTGTGATTTGAGAGAGAGCTAAGATATAAAGTGTTCCCTAGAAAGATCATTTATTAATATTTGGAGTTAAGCCATAAGGGTTGTAATCTCATCAGTGAATAAATCCATTACAATGGATTTATCTGGATGGGGGCATGGGCTGATAGGGTGTGGCTGGAGGGAGTGAATCCCTAGGAGTTCAGGCTTGGGGACTATATATGGTTCCTCGTCCTGAACTCTGCACCATGATGTGAGGAGCACAGCCCATATGCTCTCCCTTTCTTTGCTTCTGACCGCCATCCCCTGATTTGCAGTCCCTGGCCTCACATGGAATGAACCTGAAACCATAAGAAAATAAATCTTTCCTCTAAATAAATCAGTCTTTTAGATTATAGCTATCAGATTGCTGACCAGAACAGAGAGTGAAGCCTTGTGCTCTCGTGCTGTCCCTCTTTCCACTTTCTACTGCCCTGTTCTGAGATCTGTGGTCCCCTGTCTCACACGGACTGAATTCAAAATCTCAAAACTGCAAGTTACATGTTAGCCTTTTAGATTATAGCAGTGAGAATGCTAAGACATTTAGGAAGTGTTGAAGTGTGGGTTTAAATCCTGGTAGACTTTTTTCAGAACTTTGTACTCGTAATTGCTGTGCTGCATGAGATGGCATGCAAGTTGCCTGGATCATAGAAGACCTTACTGACTCAGTGCTTGCTGTATATGATACTCCCCCGTGGAGCTAAGGGAAAATACAGATATATGGCCCTCTGCTGTAAGAGACTGGTTTAGTAAGTTTGGGAGACTCCTGAATGGAAGGACTCTGGATTAGAGATGCTTTAAAAATATTTAATGATCAGTAACTGTTCAGCATGTGCTGATCATCTATACAGGTTGAGTATTAGCATTGTCTGGGTCTAAAGTTAATTGTGAAAGAAGATGAGGAGCAGGTAATAGGCAGAAGCATGGCCTTGAAGGAATTCTGAGTGATGAAGGAGAAGAAGGAATTCTGTAAGGTAAGATTTGAGTTTAGCGGAGTTGGAAAATGTGTCCAGCAGCTTTTCATTGCTGTAAGTGAAATACCTGACAAGAACAACTTAGAGGAATAAAGATTTATTTTGGCTTATGGTTTCAGAAGATTTGGCCCATGGTCACCAGCTCCGTTACTCTGGGCCTAAAGTAAGACAACATGCAAAAGGATGTGTCAGAGGAAAGCCACTTAGTCAGGAAGCAGGGAAAGAGAAAGGAAGGGGCCAGGGACAAGATAAACCTTTCTGGGGCACACCCCAGTGACCCAACTCCTCCAACTAGGTCCCACTTTTCATTAATCCATTTAGCTATCAGTGGATTAATCCATTAATCTATTGATGAGGTCAGAGCATTCATGATCCAGGCATTGCCTAAAAACCCACCTCTGAACCTTGCACATTTGACCATGCTTTCAACACATGAGTTTTCGGGAAAACATTCCATGTCCAAACCATAATGAGGATAGAGGGAGGTTAATAGGTGGGCAGGAGAATTGAGATCCAGGAACTGATAGAGGAAAAGCTGTCCAAGAAGAGAGGACTGCTGCAGAAAATTAGGTAGATTTAGTAAATTATACTATAAATAAATAGGGTGATCATGTAATAATCTATTGCCTGAATTGGGACATTGAATCAAAGGGGGCACCAATTACATGAGGACAGATATAAACTGTAAAAATTGGTGTCATCCTAACCACAAATGACACTAGAGTTCTGAAAGGCGACCTGGAAACTGGATGCAACCATCTTAGCTCTACCTTGTGAACATTTGGAATCTTTCCATCACTCAAGAGAAATTCCTGTAGCCAGGTATGGTAGTGCATGCTGGTAATCCTGATACATGGCAGGCTGAAACAGGAGGATCACAGGTTCAAAGCCAGCCTGTGGTAACTTAGTGAAACTCTGTTTCAAAACTGTAAAAGAAAAGGGGGAGTTGGAGGTGTAGTGCAGCTGTAAGGTAGAGTGCCCCTGGGTTCAATTCCCAGTACCACACACAGACAAAAAGAAAAGCTTCTATACATGCTAGAGTTTTTGTTTGTTTGTTTTGTTGTTTGTTTGTAAATACCTGTGCATGGGCATCTCCTTTTCCATATTTACTTGATGCCCATAAGCATCCATAGTCCCAAGAAAAAGTGGGTGGGGGTACTGAATAATTAGTGGTGGTGTAAAGATAGCACATTGGGTACAAGTTGAAACAGTATAAGAAACAACTAGAAAGGATTGTAATGAAGCTGGGTGTGGGGTGCATGCTTGAGAGACTGAGGCAGGAGGATTGAAGGTTCTAGGGCAGTCTTGTCAAGTAGTGGGACTCTCATCAACCTAGCAAGACCCTGTTTCACAGTAAAATAAATAAATAAATAAAAATAGGGCTAGGGTTTAGCTCAGAGGTAGAATGTCCCTGGGTGTTCAATCCCCAGTAACTAACACACACACACACACACACACACACACACACACACACACACGGAATGAAAGAAAAAAAAGAAAGGATATTAATGGATCTATACACTTCAAATAGC
The DNA here is from genome assembly GCA_004027655.1 of Graphiurus murinus. Classification (NCBI taxonomy): domain Eukaryota; kingdom Metazoa; phylum Chordata; class Mammalia; order Rodentia; family Gliridae; genus Graphiurus; species Graphiurus murinus. Next base: position 20,243 of record PVLC010015618.1, read on the forward strand.
CACCACTCCTCTCTTGATAGCTACTTTATCTTACTTGTCCTGACAAAGACCAATCCATATAACTGTTTAAGAGAAGGGATAGCCATCCATTTGTTTTACTTGGGTACCCATTTCTTCTGCATTAGTACATGTTTGATCTAAATCTCTAGTAAAAATAAAAAACCAAAGTTTAAGTTTAGAGTATTTGAGTCACTAATTCCATAGATTCCCCAAGCTATTTTTGGCCTGTGTCAATGCCCCAATAGTAGAACTAGGTATGGGTTCATCTTGACCTGACCACAGTCATGTTGGAATTGTTATAAATGCTGTGATCATCCCTAACTCTGGTTGTTTTTTCCTGCATAATTTCCCAGTATGCTATAAATAGACAAAACCATTAGAGTGGTATGTGGAACTTTATGACCAGACCCTGGCACTATTATGAAATTTGTTTGGGCTTTTTTGTTTGAATGTTAATGCAGCACACAGCAAAGGCACAGAACATCTAAGTGAAGGAGGGGGACATTCCCATTTGAGAAACTATGACTGTTCAGGAACACACTGCTGCAGAATTGCTAAATACTGCACAAACTTTCAAACAACTCCACTATGAGAATCTGAATGCCTGGATGGTGAGATTCTGGTATACAGGAAGGGATGGTATTTCTCTGGTAGGAAACAATACTGAGAAAATGAGTAATATTATCACTCATCCAGCCCTTAATCAGCACCTACATAATTCCTGCAGCTCTGAGGAAATCATTCCCTTATATATTGGATCATCTTGGGTGGGCATGACAAGCATGGCCTTCTATCCCTATGGAAAAGCATTGAGGAAGCCCAGGGTATTGAGTGTGTGACAAACCACTGATGCCTAGGTGTCCCCCCACCCGTGGTATGTTTATTATTATTATCATTATTGTTGCATTGTAATCATACATCTTGAAGTTCAGAGCCATAGAGACACACATGCACACAGCACTTGGTGAGCTTTCCCCTTGCTCCCTCCCATTTCCTGTGCACAACATGGAGATAGGCATTGATAATTTTGTACATGCACATCGTGTCCATTGAAGTGTTTCCTTCATCAGATCTCTCTCCCCTCAACTGCTTCTCTCCCTTAGGCTCCCTTTATCTCTAGGAGTTCTCCTTCTTTGTCTGAAGTCCCTATTGTATCCCAATCTCTCCCTAATTTTCACATATGAAGGAAAACATCTGAACCTTCCTTTTTGTGACTGACTAATCTCACTTAGCATAATATTCTCTAGCCTGGGTTTTTCAAGGACTTGATTAAGCAATTTTGTGGTCAGAATGAAAAGCAAAGTGTTATAAAATGCCCATGAGAATGGTACAGCCCTTTTCTCTCCCTCCTCAGTCATCTGATTGTTAGATTTTTTTTATAATATAGGCAAGGTTATTGCTGTTATAGTTTAAATTTAAAACAGACCTCATGTAATAGACAAGGCAGTCATGTTAGAGATGGGACTTGGTTACTAGAGCATGGCTGGGGACAGTGTGTGTGTGTGTGTCTTAGGCCTGCTTCACAGTAGTGTGTCTCTCTGCTCCCTGCCATGATGCCATGAGCATGTATAGCCACAGCTTCTATTTGGAAGCTAGCCCCCAAAAGATTATGACCTCTGAAATCTCTGGGAGTGGGTGCACTCCTGTTAAAATAAAACTTTTTCCTCTAATTTTCATGTTCTGGGTGTTTGGGTCACCATAGTGAGAATGTTGACTAAAATAGTTGCCGACTTGGGAAAAACCAAACATGATTGAGAGAGGGTGGACTTTATCACAAAGACTGACAAGAAAAAAAGACAAATAAAAATGGGAGAGAAAATAAATGGGGATCTAGTTAAGATAGCAGAGAAGCAGATGTGCTATGATTTGCTCTGTGCTGTCAGCCACAGAGAAAAGATACACCATCTACTGTAATCTTGGTAGCCTTCTGGAAGTTGAACCCGGAACAATTCCAATCTCTTCTGTCTACTTCCCTGCAGGAGGAGGTGAGGAATTTTCTAATTCTAGCATTGCTGGCTACATGGGGTGGATTCCTCTCACTTTCTGCGAGTAAAGGAAGATTCTACTCTTTCAGGGGACACAATAGAATGACTGTGTACTCACTACTCACAAGGGGATGTGCTGGTAATTCCAGGAATCAGAGCCCTGGACCGTCCATGAAGTTCCTACCAGTAGTCCTTTTGGGTAAAACCTATTTGATTCCAGAAAGTGTGAGATAAAGGGTAAAATTTCTCCATCCCTCTTATAGTAAAGGACATACAGGCTTTTAGGGGACTCCTGAGTTATTGGAGCTTTTGTTCCTCAGCTAGCTCAGTGCCTTTGTGCACTACACCAGCTGATTAAGGAGACAGCCACATGGGACTGGGCTGTTCCTCAGCAGGAAGCATTTGAAATGGCAAAGTTTTTGATTGCCAAAGCACAGGCTCTGGCCACCCCTCTCTCAGGCATGCTGATGCAATTAGATGTCACCAGTCCAGCAGATGACATGAGTTGGGTTCCCTGACAAGAACAAGGACAAAAGGTACCTTTAATTTTTTTTTAAATCACATTTCTGGAAAAGAACTGAAACTGGATCTACTCCCTTAGAACAGCAGTTTCTAGCAATACAATGCCTTTCTACAGGTGGAGCCCACTGGCCAAGACTTTCCTGGTCCCAGTGTGAACTGGCTTTCCCATAAAGAGGTGGGTGGAGGACCTGTTTCACCAGCCTCAACCCACTGTAGTGTGCATTTCTAAGTGGCATGCTTGTTCACAGCAACACAGTGACCTCTGCAATAACTCATTAACTCCTCAGTTGCAGACAGTGTTGGGTCTGGTTATCTATGAACCTATCTCACCACAGTAGGTGGCTGCCCCAGTGCCTGTATCTCACTAGTGCCAAAGGGGTGGCCCTCTACTGAAAATGCTCAGTGTACAGAAGGATCCAGCAGGGGGAGCCCAAATATCTGAACTGCTGCTGCAGTATAATCTGCCACTGATAACTATCAGGTTTCAGACAGGAAATAATAAGAACAGCCAATGGGCAGAATTATAGGCTAGTAATAACTCATGAGTCATAGCTGCTGTTTGTTTGTGCTGACAACTGGGCACTGTACCAAAGCTGTACACTCTGGATAGCACCATGGCAAGTGGAAGGATGCTCTGCTGGTTTTATAGAAACATTTCTGAAGGACAACTACAGGTTTGCAGCCAACCTCAGCAATCAAGTGAGGTTGTTGGCAACTTGGTGAGACCCTGTTTTCAAATAAAAAATAAAATAGGTCTGAGGGTGAGGCTCAGAAGTAGAATCCTCCTGGATTTAATCTCCAAAATCACACACACACACACACACACACACACACACACACATACACACACACCACACACACAGTGTGCATGCACGAGTGCATTTCCTAGCAAGAGAACTAATCATACTGCCACTACCAAAGGTCTTGAAACTTAAGTATGAGTTATGGGTACTCAGAGGTCACATTTCCAGTGACTGGGGCACTCATTTCATGATAAATACTGTACAAGATTAGGCCCAAACACACGATGTATCATGCTACTGTAAGTTGCCATAACCCTCAGGCAGAAGGTTTAGTGCTACAGTTTGGATCTGGAATGTCCTCCAAAGAAGCTCGTGTGCTGAAAGCCTGGTTACCAATGCAGCAAGTTTCAGAGGTGGGTCACTGAGAGTGAGGCCTTAAAGACTATATCTGTTCCTGGACACAGGCATGCAGGCACACGCACACACATTCATTCTCATTCTCTCTCTCTTTGTCTCGCTCTCTCTTTCCCCTTTCCAACTGCCAGGAACTGAGCAACTTTACTCCACCATGAAGTTTATGCCTTGAAGCCAGCCTGCCATGGACTGAACCTGTGACACTATGAGCCAAATAAAGCTTTCCTTCTGTAAATTGTTCTTGTCAGGTATTCTGGTGACAGCGATGCAAAATGACTAATACACTTGGTGAAGAGGCAAAAACAGTTTGTTAACACAACAGATAAGGGCACTATTAGGCAAACCCAACTTGGTTGGCTGGACTGAAGTCCTTGGAGAGTGTTAACAAATTTAACTGATACACTGGCGTGTTTGCCCCTTTGAGTGTCTGGAAGCTCTGATCCCTGCCACAAAGACAACCCATGTTCAGGCTGTACATCAGATGCTATATTGCTGGAGAGCAATAGCACTGCTATTTTGCATACTACAAACATTAAATTCAGGGAAGGGGGTACTTCAGTGGGGGTGCTTAAGTGGCTTATTTCCTTGAAATGGGTAAGGAATAATGTGAGGAGTGTCAAACCCTTCTAATTTGGTCCCTGTTGATTCTATTGGACTCTGTACCTATGGTTAGGACCTGTGCCCTGAGTGGGCTAAAGGAAATACTTTGGGGCACTACAGTTGGCCTTGTGGTCTGGCATGCCATTTTGCTGTTAGATTTAGAAGTCATTCATGGAAACTGTCCTGCTGGATGTCCTGTGTGGTAAGCTCCTTCAGCATTAACCCCCAGCTGCTGCCACCACCTTGTTATCTAACTGAGATGTTGACAGTGGTATTATCTTGCTGGATGGTGAAGATTTCCCTTTACAAGTACCTACTAGACATTTTTCTATCCATAGCTGCAGGGGTTTTTGTTTGTTTGTTTGTTATTTTCCTCGGAAACTGGGTCATATTCAAGACAAAATGTGTGATATCCCTGATATCACATACCTCATGTCACACATATGAAAGCCCAAATTAATACTTTATCTGATTGTGTTTCTTTGATAGGAGATATACTAGGTTGTTGGTTTAGTTATGGAGCTCCTGGTTGGAAAATCTGACTGTTATTATCACCTGCATAGTTGTTCTATGTCTCTTTCTTCTTTGTCTACCTCTCCTATTGCTGCAGACAAAAGACCTTGCTGCACACTGCCTACACAATGCCTACATAACCTTCAGAGGGTCAGGGAACAGAAAGAGGAAGGCACAGGAGATCATAAAAGCCAACTACATGCATGAGGAGTAGAATGCATGAATTCAGCTTGACCTAACCACAACCATCTTTGAGCCTGAATAACCCTGGTTGGTTTTTCCCACATAGTTTCAGAGCATAATATAGATAGTCAAAACTACTGGACAGATATGTGGAGATTTATGACCAGACCCTGGCGCCAGGAATGTGCCTGATTCTGATATGAGTTTGAGATAAACCAGATACATTCTGACTTGGATGAAGTCACTTTTGTCCTGACCACTTTATAAGCCCCCATTGTTCTGATCCTAACTGGGGGTTCCACCTGGTCTTGCTGCCACCTGGAACCATGCTTTCGTAAATTCCCAATAAACTGTACTTCTTATGATCCTGGATCTGCCTGCTTCACTTCTTCAGTCTCACAGCACCTTGGGGGCCAGGTCTCACGCACTGGAACTAGGTCATTACAGAATAATCTATGTCTTGGGAGTTCACATGATTAGAATTGTAGTAGAAGAACTCAACAGTTAGAAGAACAGAATCCTGAGCAGAATAAAAGCTCTATAATTTTTCAATCTATGAATATTCTTAAGTATATACTAGGTAATAACAAAGTCACTTCTTCCTCTGCTTCCTATGAGGAGAAAGGCCACAGGGAAGTCACTGTAAAAATGAGTAATCTGGGGACAATAATTTAGTCAGAATGAAATAAATAAGCTGGTAGCTGGAAGTTTAGACATAATCACTGAGATGAAAGGCAATGAATAACAGAGTACATTCTTGATGGGCACAAAAATTTCTTGGTTGCATGACGAATAGAACTTATGGAAATTTTATCAATTTGGGACAAAAGCAAATCACCTGGCTAACAATGAATTCTACTTATGGCTCTAGATCAAAAGAACTAATAAAAGGGTTTATGTTTAGGATTCATTACTGATGTCCACATGCAGAAATACAGGGGCTGCTGAGAAAAATATATTAATTTCTAAAATAAGTCTCAGGCTCTTTTCTATTTACAGAAGAATAAATATTGATTGCATTTAATACATATGTTTGGTAGTAAAATTATACTTAGAGCTAATGATGTTTGAGCAATTTTTCTGTACTTTGTAGCATATTGATTATATGGGAAATATAGTCATTTTTTTCTTTAAATGTCTACTGTTTTTCAAGGTAAGGATAATATAAATCATCTGATAATTTAACTGAACTATATAATGAAGATTACTACTTTTATTTTAGAATTATCTTTAATTTTTCAGGGATGCATTTTATATAGAAGTGTGTGTGTGTGTGTGTGTGTGTGTGTGTGTGTGTGTGTGTGATGTTTTACTTTTTAAGAAATTAACTTTCTTTTTTTTTTTTTTTTTTTTTGCAGTACTAGGGACCCAGGGCCATTCTACCTCGGAGCTCCACCCCCAGTCCTTTTTTTAAATTCTTTATTTTGAAACAAGGTCTCATTAAGTTGCAGAAGGCCTCACTAAGTAGCTGAGGCTGGTCTCAAACCTGGATCCTCTGGTCTCAGCCTCCCAAGTACTGGGATTACAAGTATGCACCACACACCCAGCAGAAAGTAACTTGTTTTTAATATATAGTATTATGATTTGGTTTATCTTTACATGGGCTAGTGACTATGTAGGAAATAATTTATATTACCCATATAAGAAATAATGCAAATGGGTTTCTATTTATTAGAGTCTTGTTAGTGTAGGAAAACTCTTGCATAGAGTCCTAGAGTATTCAACTCTGATTTTGTACATTGTTCCTTAGGCTGTTATTCAATCACTTTTATATTAGCTTTCTTGTTTCAACTGCTTCTCTGTAACTGATGTTATTGGTTTAGATAAGGAGCTTCGAAATAGAAAGCCATTTAAAACATTTATTGTGGAAGGGAAGAAGGGATAGAAGAAGATACATGGAGAGAGATTATATTTTGCCTTATGAATATCCCAGAAACACTATAATGTCACCAAAGCAAAAGAGCACCTTTCCTCTTAGATTTTTTTGTTACATCTTTTTCTTTTTTCACTGGCCCCGATGCTTCTGGAGGAAAAGCAAAAGTTAAATAGAAGCTTTTTAAAAGGCCAGATTTAAGAGATTCTAAAGCCTAAGAACAATGTTCTTAATGAGGCTTTTTAAAAATTAGGTCACTACATTCTTTTTTTAAGAGACCCACTTCTTGGCAGGTCAAATGTGTGACCTACACATTCAGACCTACTTCTGAATGTAGACATAAGATTAATCTTGTGATTTTAAAAACTTTTTCTGCTTGCTCAAGTAACTTATTGTGCAAAAATAAATATAAAATAGGGCTGGGGATGTAGCTCAGAGGTAGAATGCCCATGGGTTCTTTCCCCAGTACCACACACACGCACACACATACACATGCATGCATGCACGCACACACCCATGCACGCACGCACCCATGCACGCACACACCTGTGCACTCACACAGGCACACATTTACACTTTGCTTAATAGTTTTTTTTTTTAAAGAGAAGTAGCTTTTCAAATAATTTCCTCAAGTCAAAACATTGCTAATTACTTATTCATCACAAATATTCATTGATTGATTTACTGTGTGTCAGATACCTATTTAGAAGCTAGGGATATAGCAGGGTGATAACCAAGTCCCAAGTCTCCTGGAGCTTACAATATTAGTGTTAGCTGCTATTTAGTTGTCTATTTCTTCATAAAAAACCATCTCAAAACCTAATACCTTAACAGAACAATTAATTATTATCTCTCATGGTTCTGTAGATTGTGGGAATTTAACTGGGTGGTTTTCCTTGCAATCTCTCTTGTATTTGCAGCTGGGGTTGGTTTCATTTGAAGGCTCAACTGGGCTGGACAATCAAGATAGTCCACTCATGGCAGCAATGCTATTTGTTGAGAGTTCATCGGAGACTGTGGATCAGAATGTCTACAGGCAGGCTGTCTATGTGGCATGAGTTTCTAGTAGCAGGGTGATTGGCTGGGTTCGGAAAACAAATGCTGCAAGACAAAGAAAGCCAAAGTGTCAGGTTCTGAAGTTCTGGGCTGAGAAATTGACAGAGTATCACTTCTTTATTGTATTTGTCAGACCAATCATAAAGCCCGCCTTGATTAAAGGGTAGGGTACCTAGGCCTCATCTCTGTTTCGGAAAATATCAAAGAACTTGTGGCCATCTCTGCCTTTGCAGTGCATCATCAGAAATACATGATGCCAATTTGTGTCATTTTGGTGATGTTAACCCTGATAGTTTGATTAAGGTAGCATCTATTAGGTTTTCACTGTAAAACTACTATTTCCCCTCCTTGTAATTAGTTAGTTATTGATTAGGAAAGGGTGTAAGAAGTTCTGTAATTGATTTCTATCTTGATTTGGGTGGAGATTGTATTAGTATATGCAAATGTGCAAATACACTGAACTGTACATTTTTAAATAAACTTTTTAACATATTTTAATATATTGTATTTAATATCAAAATTTTAAAAAATTAAAAAAACAAATTTGCCACCTTCACCTTCATACCTTGCCCTGTTGCACTTCCTTTGGTTGTTATGACAGTGATTCCACAAGTCTCCCAGTTACAAAGACTGCAAAAGTCAGACTTCTGACTGTTCACTAATACACCCCTTTAAGCTTCTTCCCTCAGTCACGATTCTCTATAATCATCTACCAGATGACACCCTGATTAATTTTTTCCACCTAAAATGGAAAAATTACACCCTTGCTTTAAATTCATCCCATTGTCCTAATTCAAACTCCTTGAATTATAAGAGCTCTGTGTCTACCTAATCTCTCTAAACTTACCTCTCATGACTTTCCCAGTATTGACTCCAACTTTCCTACATCTCCTATGGAGATATATATTTACCTAAAACCTAAATGCCAAATAACACTTCAGAGGTTAATTGAGGAGTACTTTAATTCAATTCTAGTTAATGAATATCACTGAGCATTAATTTGATGCAAGAATAAACATAGTCCTTACTTACTAGTCAGGATAAGAGAAGTGAACAAATTATCCCACTACAGGGCAAAACTTAATAAGTACCCTCGAAAGTATAAAAACAATGTAATGGGCAAGTCAGAGGATGGGGGAAGGGATGAGAACCCTATTGAGCAGGACTTATTTGCTTTAATTAACACTATTGTTTGAAAGAGAATGAAGCTGCCACTCAAGGGGGAAAATTATCTAAAAGTAATTAGTTCACTGAAGAATTCAGGTTCTTCTCCACAAGCCAAATTCCTTTGTGCAGATGGCATACTCAGTAACTGTATGCAGAAGGCCTACCACTCCCTGTGAACGCACTCATATTTCTTGTGACTCTATCGTGAATATTCGCCTTTTGTGTGGTTTTGAATTTCCTGCGCTGGTAGATATTGTTGGTGTTTTAATTTTCTACTTGCAGACATTTCTGTGCGTGGTGCGGTGAAGGCTGAGGGCTGTGATGCTCTCTATGGGGCTTTTGTGCAGAGTCTGGTATCCTGAGAGAGCTCTTTAATGGTTATGGAGAAGGTGTGACCTCCGGCGGGCTCAGAGCTTCCCATTTCTTTAAACACCTACTGTCCTTTTTTATATCTAGTGTTTGTATTTATGTACATTGCAATCCTTTGATTATACAGCTGCTATTGAAGAGGCAATGGTATTAGGTTTGCTCAGTCTACACAATAAAATACACAGGATAGGGAGCCCAAACAACAGAAATTTATTTTCTCACAGTTCTGGAGGCTGGAAGTCTAAGATCAAGGTGCTGGCAAGATGGTTTTTCTTCTGAAGCCTCTCTCCTTGACTGTCTTCTCCTGATTGTTTTCCACTGTGACTGCTTATATCCTGTTGTTCTCTTCTTACAAGGAGACCAGTCATTGGATTAGGGCTCACCCTAATAATATCACTGAACCTTCTTACTCTTTAAAGGCCCTTTCTCCAAATAAGAGAAATTAGATGACAGGACTGGAACATAGAATGTGAGAGTTCCAGAACTCACAATTCAGCCCATAATACCAGCCTATGTTAATTTTAGCTGCGTATAGTTATTTTTCCAGGGCATCATTTTTGTCTTACTGTATTTTGCATTGCATAAAGTTCAGTTGGTTGGTTTATACTGCAGTTGAAACTAAACATTTTCTGTTAGTGATAATTGAGACTTCTGCCTTTTGAAGAATTATAGACCATTGGATGGTGTTTGAATCAGGATCGGTTTCAAATCCTTCATTTCATAGGTTCAAGTATCTGAAGTCAAACAATTAAAAGTAGATTTTGGAACTCAGGGCAACTGTGGGCCCTGTTCCCACTCTACTGTGCAATGTTTCATTTGCCTTGTAGTAATGCTTTCCAGAAGATGATTTGGACACACAAGATTTTAGAGTTCCTCATTTGTCATCAGAAAGAAAATATTAGTAGGTATAGTTTTCTGTTAAGAGCCTTTGACTATACTCTAGTGCTTTGCAAATATTTGAAAACCCCCCCCCCTTTTTTTTGCAGTACTGGGGATTGAACTCAGGGGCATTCTACCTTTGAGCTTCACCCCTAGCCCTATTTTTTATTCTTTATTTTGAAACAAGGTCTCACTAAGTTGCAGAGTACCTCATTAAGTAGCTGAGGCTGGCTGCAAAACTTTATCTCCTGTCTTAGCCTCCCAAGTACTGGGATTACAAGCATGCTCCACCATGCTGGGCTTGCAACCCATATTTAATACATGATAGTTTTACATAAGTGAATTAGAAGTTATAGAGCAAATTATCCAGGCACATTGGATTTAAATATAGGATTTCTTACCTATAAGGAAATTACTTAATCATTTTCAATTTTGTTCCCCCACCAACAAAAATCTCCTATTACTTGCACAGCTGTGAGACTATATCAAAATAATGGAAATAAGAGTATGGTCTTTTTTATCTTTAGAATAAACTAAAAAACACATTAGCATAAAAATGAAATCACTTTAACATAACTGTAATGATAAAAAACTGATTTCAGTATCTGTGGAACTTCTTTTCTCTTGCTATTATCTTCATGGATTTGAAATTTATTTTATTTTTTTAATTGGTGCATTGTAATCATACATCTTTGTTAGGTACAAGCTGATAAAGGTGTACATACACACATTTCTCATTTAAACCATTCCCCAATTCCTGCCCCACTCCCTTGCCCTCCCTCCTTCTCAGGTTCAGTTTAGTGATTGACTTTGATATGTTTGTGAAAGTACATCATGCTCATTAGGGTGTCCTCCCTCCCCCCATCACCTTCAGTTAAGTCAACTTCTTTGGTCACCTAAAGTTTCTCCCTCTTCACCTGGGGTCCCTCTTATGCCCCACTTTCTCCCTAGCTTCTGCATATTAAAAATTGCATATTGCTTCTGCAATTTTTTACTTTTTGTGACTGGCTAATCTCACTTAGCATAATGTTTTCCAGTTGCATCCATTTCCCTGCAAAGAACATGATTTTGTTCTTCTTTATGACTGAGTAAAATTTCATTGTGTACATATCCCATAGTTTTGTAATCCATTCATCTGTTGATGGACATTTTGGTTGGTTCCATAGTTTGGCAATTGTAAATTGTGCAGCTATAAACATAGATACACATGCATCGGTCTAATAGTTTGGTTTCTGTTCTTTTGGGTAGATACCCAGAAGTGGTATTGCTGGATCATATGGTAGGTTCATTCCCATTTGTATGAGGATCCTCCATATTGTTTTTCAAAGTGGTTGCACTAATTTGCAATCCCACAAACAATATATCAGGGTTCCCACTTTCCCACACCCTCGCCAGCATTTGTTGTTGTTTGTGTTTTTGATGATTGTCATTCTGATTGGGGTAGGTGAAATCTCAAGGTAGTTTTGATTTGCATCTCTCTGATTGCTAATGATGCTGAACATCTCCTCATACATTTATTGGCCATTTGTATTTCTTCTTTTGTGAAGTGTCTATTTAGATCCTTTGCCCATTTTTTGATTGGGTTATTTGTTTTCTTAGCTGTGATTTTCTTGAGTTCTCTGTATATCCTAGATATTAGTCCTCTATCAGAAGAGTAACTGGCAAAGATTTTCTCCCACTCTGTGGGCTGTCTGTTGAGGGTCTTGATAGTTTTCTTTGCTGCACAGAAGCTCTTCAGTTTAATGCAATCCCATGTATTGATCTTCCTTTGAGTTGCTTGTGCTTTGGAGGTCTTGTTGAGAAAGTTTTTATCCATGCCTATGTGTTGAAGTGATGGTCCTATGCTCTCTTCAAGTAGCTGCAAGGTCTCTGGCCTGACTTCCAGGTCTTTGATCCACCTTGAGTTGACTCTTGTGCGGGGTGAGAAAGTGGGGTTTATTTCCATTTTCCTGAATATGGTTAATGGATTTGAAATTTTAAACCCTCTTTATTTCAGATGAGTTTTCAATTGCAATTTTGTTGCAGTTTTGAATATTTTCAGAATTTATAATGTAGTTTATAACTGTAAAATAATGGTTTCATCAACTAAGAATTTAAAAAATTAAAAGAAAGGAACACAAATACTTTATTTTATCTTCACAATTACTCCATATAGTAGCTTCTTTCATTGGCCTCCATTTACTGGTGAAGAATCTGAATATTAGACTGCTAAGAACTTGCCTGACCCAAGGTTATTGTGCAAGTCAATGTGTGTGGGGTGGGGGTGGGAGGATGCTTTCCCAGAAATGGTTCCTCTCCAAAGCCCTGTTGTCCACCGCAGTGGAGGTGAGTTGCCTCAACATTGCTACACCTGTATTCTATTTGTAATGCTAAGTTCTTAGTAAGCAAGGCTCTTTTTAAGTTTGAGGCTAGGAATGTGTATCACTAATCATGCAGCAAAGATGCCCAGAGAGACAAATTTCAAATGAATGTTATATCCCACAGTGAGTCTTACAGGGAAGTAGTCATTGCACTGGATATAAAAGGAATTTGCCCTGGAGCAAACTTTGCATAGAGAGAGAGAACAACTTGTGTCCAGGCTTAGAGGGGGGATGGAGGATGTGAAAATGGCCAGGCTGTTTACCCAAATCTCTGTCAGTGCCTTGCCTTGCATCCTTCCCTCTCACATCCCTTTGTGTCCTACCAATGATTATGTCTTTGATTACTTTTACTGGCTTGGAGGACTCAGACTATCTTGTATGGTCGGAGCATATCTTTCTTCCTTAAGCTTTTGTGCAGTCTTGCTGTTTGCCTCATGTTTGATGAATCAGTGCTGGCCTTTAAGGTGCATTCTCTTAGTTCTGTGTGGTATCCTTGGTGACTGGATGCTGATGGAAGCTGATTAATTAGATCTTCATACCTAGGACATGTTAAGCACTAAGAGAAGGAATGAGAGTCCAAAAGACAGGCACCAAGAGTTCTCTCTTCTCTTGACAACACTTTATTATGTTTAATATGGCATTTTGGTTGTTATGGTGATAGTAGGGGAGAGGAGACTGAGCATGGAAGGGGTGGTGAAAGGTTTTCTTTAAGGAGAGGGAAGTATAGGCCCTGGCATCTTTTCCTAAACTTTAATCTCATGAAATGCTTTTGATTACCATGTCACCGATATCTGTGGTGCTAGTGCATGTTCTATATATAGTAAATACACCCAAGAGTCCTCAAAAAGTAAGAAAAAGAAAATGATATCTGTGATTTCTTCTTCCTTCTGGCTAGATTCTGCTACCACTTCATCCTCTTGACTTATTTATAGTAATGTTCAAAAGGCAATACTGGTACATTACTCCTCTTCTACTCTCTACTCTTTATTGCCAATATTTAAGTTTTCAACACTGTTTCTCCAATTCTGTCTCACACAGAGATATATGATTCTGGGAAATGTATCTTCTCTACATTCAAAAGTTTTGACTGAGAAACCACTGAGCTGCCAGACATCATATGGGGCTTCTCTCCTTCCTTCTGATTGAATTGCTTTTTAAACAGACATCCTATAAGTAAGAACTGGAGGCCAAACAGTGCCCCTCTAAATAATTGTGAGTATGAAAAATGAATGTTAGCTACCCTCATACTGTCTGCTATATTATTTTAGGATTTGGAAGGTGAGGGTAGGGGCACAGGTGGCCTAGATTTCATTCTAGCCTATTTGAAACATCAAAGAATCAGACAAAGCGACTGGACTCAGATTAGAAACATCTTTGATCAAAAGGTAAAATTGATTAGAAAGCTTATTTGTCCTTTATTTTCTGAAAATGTTCTTTCTCCTTGGTCAGTTAGGAGAGAGAGAGAGAGAGAGAGAAGATAGGGCCTCTTTTTAAAAAGGAAAAGGAAGATATGAAAAGTTGCCAAGAATTTGAAGATGTTTGAGCTGTGTTTTTCCCTGCCTTTTCAAGATTAATATTTGCATATATAAACATTTTACTTTAATTCTAAAAGTAAGAGAGGAGAAGGATAATTTTTGAGGCAGGGTAAGCTAGAGATGAAAATACAACTACAAAGATTTTTTTTTTAAAGAAATCCAAATATCTATAGCAGTTTTTATTTATTTTTCATTATTATGACAAAAGGAATGGAGAAAATAGATTTTTTCCTTCCCCTAGAGCTCAAAACCTTCTTTTCTCAGCATTCTATTATTTCAAAATCCCAGTTTCATGTTTATTTTTCAGCATGTTATATAACTTAACAAAATATTTCTCCTTATTCATCATTTTGTATACTTAAGACTTCATAAACATCTTGTTCTCAGAAGAATTCCAGAGGAAACTAGAATGACAGAGGCTTGATTTCTTCACTTTACTTCAGAACAAGACAATAATATTATCTAGATATTTCTATTTTTACCCTATAATGAGGGCACTGAATCTAAAATTGCACACAGCCCTGAGCTGTTACATTTCTGATTCACTTTAACCTGAATACGGGCTTCAGATTTTCCTGGAATCAGATCCATGCAGTGCCTTTTTCAAAGCAGTATGTAGCTTGTTACCACCAGAATTCAGTGTTTATTTCTCAGTGTAATGAGAAAGGCCCTCTGGCCGGCCGTCCAACCAGCTGTAATTTTTCACCAGTTCTGAATAAACATTTCACACTGTAATGAGTCATTGTTGGATTTGATGAGAAAATGGAATGAGAGAAAGAGTAATTTACATCTGTGCTGACCACCAATTAAAGTTTTTCAACAAATGTGAGAGATGCAAAAAGACGTAAAGTAAAATGATGGCTGGGGTATTCAAAATGTAGGGACTTAATTGCAGGTGATTGATGCTATCCTAGTGTACTCTTCCGTGGAAGAAACAAAGTTCTGTTCTTGCTGGTGTGATTGGGTGGTGTTCAGACCTCCTACTTCATGGTAAGAAAATCTGCCCTGAAGGTGAGCTTAGACCTACCCAAACTGAGGCCTAAATTTCTGACCTAGCAGCCAACTCCAGAGATCCTTCCCTGCTTTGCTTCTCAACACTCTCCCACTTCATCCTCTACCTCTCACCCCTCCGTGACAGGAGTTTTGATGGGGAAGAAGGGCAACCTGAGAAAGAGGATTCCTGTATTGAAGAGGCCTGTGTCAGTTCTATGGTTTGTTTTTCTGCCAAAGTTTTATGTGGTGGAAGCTTGGACTCTGGTGTGGAGGTGTTAGATGGTGGAAACTTTAAGAGGTGGGGCCTAGTGCAGGTCTAGGGTCACCATCCTCAGAAGGGATTATTGTAGTTTCTTAGAATGATTTAGTTCTCCAGAGAGTGGGCTGTCACAAAGTGAGGCCACCCCATGCACTTGACCCTATGCATGAACTTTTCCAACATGTTGAGATACAGTCCGAGGAGGCTGGGCAGATGGGGCTGCCCAATATTAGATTTTCATCTTTCTAAACTGCAAGAAAATTAAGCCTCTTTATAAAGTGGTCTGCCTCAGCTCTTTTGTTATAGCAATAGGAAATAGACTAATATAGGGAGCATCCTTTCTAACCTGTGCTTCCTTTTGAGGCCCACTAATTGATACTCTCCCTGGTGAGTCAAACTACTTGGGGAAGAGACTCCTTCATAAAGGCAACTGTATACTCAGAGTACTCCTTTGTAAAACACCAGGAAAATTCACTTAAGAATCCTCTGAATACTGCCTAGAAACTTATTTGGAGATGACCTGCCTGAGTTTCCTGTAGTTCTTTTTTTTTTTTTTTTAATTCCCTGTAAGCATAAAATGCATTTTTCTTAAATATTCAAATGGACAGTCCATATTTGAGCCCAAATGAGTCAACATGTACAACCTTAGCTTTTGAGCTTTTCACACTTTCTAAATTCTGGCCTTGGGATCAGAAAATGTCTTAGTGACATTGTTGGAAAAAATCTAACAGCCTCAGCATGGTCAGTGATGGCACAGACAAGGGACCTGCACAAGAAAGGGGGGAAAGGAGAGTGTGCAGGTGCAGGCAGTAAGCATAGGTTGTGGAGTGTGGAGCCTCCTCGGCATTCAGCATTACTCCTCAGACCAAGGCATGGCACTGGACACCACACAGCTTCTGAATGACGTGTCCTAGCAGCATCTGCGTCCTCTTGGGCAAGAGACGATTATGCTTAACTATATTCACTGGTTGAACTTTGTGAAGCCACTTTAAATATCAGTGCAAAATTCTTAACATCAACAGAAATGTTATGAACTGATGATTTAATTCAGTTTTCCACTTTTACAGACTGGAATTCTTTCAGAGGATTTTATTTCTAGATGAACTTTAGAAAATACTAGCATTGGCCGGGCGTGGTGGCGCACGCTTGTAATCCCAGCATTCGGGAGGCTGAGACCGGAGGATCCGGGATCGCGGCCAGCCTCAGCTACCTAGTGAGGCATTCCGCAACTTAGTGAGACCCGGTTTCGAAATAAAGAGTAAAAAATAGGGCTGGGGGTATAGCTCGGAGGTAGAACGCCTCTGAGTTCAATCCCTAGTACC
>PVLC010015619.1:0-37013 GCA_004027655.1 Graphiurus murinus
TGGGGATTGAACTCAGGGGCATTCTACCTCCGAGCTATACCCCCAGCCCCATTTTTTATTCTTTATTTTGAAACCGAGTCTCACTAAGTTGCGGAGTGCCTCACTAGGTAGCTGAGGCTGGCCGCGAACCCGGATCCTCCGGTCTCAGCCTCCCGAATGCTGGGATTACAAGCGTGCGCCACCACGCCCGGCTTTATATGTGCTTTCAAGCATTCATTGTGTCTCTCTTACCTTCCCTCTATCCCTGGAAGGTAGTTATTTCCATAAAGAAGGGTGGTTGAGGCCAGAGATGTCAAGTTACCTGTGCAGTGCCAAGTAACTTCATTGTTTCATGCATTCAACAGATGTTTTTCTGGTGCTCACTGGATGACAGGCATTGTTCTAGAGCAGGATTTTATCTTTCTTGCCCACATAAAATTTGAACTGTAGCAGGGGAGATAGACATTAAGTACAAGAGTCAAAAGGATCTCATTTCACCTATGGTATGGGTTCTGAAGGAAAGAGTAGACCTGTTTCTTCCTCAGACCTGGGACTCAGAGCTTGGACTTGCAGCTGGGGTTCAGGCTTAGCTCTGTTCACAGTTTAAAAGGCTAATTTAAGCTGTGCATGGTGGCGCACACTTGTAATCCTAGTACCTAGGAGGCTGAGACAGGAGGATTGCAGGTTCATGGCCAGTTTCAGCTACTTAGTGAAATCCTCTGCAATTTAGTGAGACCCTGTTTCAAAATAAAGAATAAAAAATAGGGCTGGGAGTGTATCTCGAAGGTAGAATGCTCCTGGGTTCAATCCCCAGTACCCAAAATGAATGAATGAATGAATAAATGAATAAAATAAAAAATAAAAGGCTAATTTAGCTGATGACCTTTACTACACCAGCTCATTTCAGGCCTGCTTCCTGCCAGGGGATGCAGTAATAGGGACCTCCATTGCAGAAAGATGGAATCCCTTCTTCCCACTTCCACCAGTTAAATTTTTTTGTTTTTATCATCTGCATGTCAGAGTCTTTCAAGACAGGAGTATCTTATGTGTCTGGAGTTACTTGTATAAAGACCAGTGGATGAACTGGCGGACCTCTCCAGCACGCTTGTATTGCAGACTCAAGAAGTCTGTCTGTCTCAGTCAGCATTTTCACTGCTATAATCCTAAAACAATTAATCATACAACTTAGGGGGAAGGAAGATTTATTTGCTCACAGTTTTTTGGAGATTTCAGAGGATCAGTCCATGTCAAGCCAGGTCTGCAGAGCTCAGGGCATGGCTGAGAGAGGGAGAGAGTAAAGGCTCTGTTCTCACATCACGGAGGCTGGAAGCAAGAGGCTTCAAAGACAAAAGTACAAGTCCCTAAGCCAACACCCCATTGGACCCACATTGTCCAGCTACACCCCACCTGTCTAGGTTATCACATGGTAAATCCATTATAGATATCAACTATAATGGATTTATCTACTGATGTGATTATAATCCTCATGACTTAATTATATCAACTCTGAATATTAATACATGAGCTCTCCAGGGGACATTCTATATCTAACCATAACACTGTCTTTGTGAAGGACACAAAAGCCATTGTTGTCCTTGCTCCTGCTTCTACCTTGGATAGCTGTTTTCCTTCCTCTTTTCAACTTTTTCCTCTGAAGCCCTTAGTGACCATGGCACTCATGTGTACCTCTATTATTCCACTTGTTTTGCTGGGCTGGCAAGGCTTTAAAAGAGATAATGTGTATAAAGTACCAAGATAGTGCCTTAAATGCTCAGCAAACATTAATTTTTATTAAGGTTCTAGAGGGATCAATAAATGGCCCTCCTTTTCTTCCCCACCTAAGTTTGGAACCAATTTAGAGATAGATTCAGGAGTCAGAGAGCTGGGGAGTAATGTGAAAGTCTTATTACTCATAAAATCTAGGATAAAGCACATGAGTAAAGTCCCAGGCAGGTGGGACTTGCTACTAATGCCTTATTCTGGAATCAGTATAAACCCAGCCACAGGCCAGTGTGAGCTTCTCCTGACACCTTCAGGAAGGTGAAATCTAGCCACCAGAACCCAAGCTGGAGACCAATAGAGAGGCCAAAGAGCAGCACAAAAGGGTTTGGAAGCTGAATAGGAAGACTGGGGCTCTGACAAGTCCCTGTGGCTCCTGGAGTATGAAGACAGATCCTGAGGACACCATCCTGTGCTCCGCTCATGTGATAATCAGAATTGATTTTTCTAAGCAGCAGGTTTTCTGGTGTGGCTGCAGAGACATGCTGACACTTTCATCTTCCTGAAGCCTGTAGGAGCCAGCTGCTGGAAGAGGTTTAATCTGATTTTTCAAATCACAACAAAGACTATGGGAAGTCAAATCAGAACTGTAGGCATAGTCTGCCTTTGTCATTTGTAAATGAACTAACCAGTGATCCTGATTGGCTATTTGAGGGGGCCCCCAAGACACGTTCTATGGGGCCACAACCCCCTTTTATCCATCCAAATTAGTTTGGGAGAAAAAGAAATAACCTAGAAGCCATTTGTGTATTCTTTCATTCCGTAAACATGTGTCATACACCTATTATGTGCTAAGGTCTGTCATAAGAGGGCAAATAAACAGCCACAATGCAATATGAATGATGTAATAAAGAGATGAAGATAACATTGTAGGAACGTGGAGGACAACAACTACCTCTACCGGGAAAGTCATTGAAGGCTTCACAAAGGAGGGCACTTTTGAGCTGGATCTTGACAAATGAACACAAGCCTTTTCAGGTTAACGTTGGGGAAGGGCTTTACAGGCAGAAGAAAAGACATTTGCAAAAGCATGTTTACTTAGAGGATCCGTTAAGTATGTGGCTGTGCTAGGCTCTACAGGGATCCGGGAAATAACATCCTTCCCTCGAAGGGGCACTCAGTGTAGGTGATGGGTATACAACACACCTACACAAATACTGACAATTCAGGATAGACACTGAGCAGTGGAGTGACGTGGTCCGACATTTTTTAAATAAATTTTTTTTTATCTGGATAATTTTAGGTTTACAGAAAAGTTTCAGTGATGGTATAGATAATTCCTATGTATCCTTCACCTATTTTCTCCAGTGTTAACATAGCACATAGCCATGGTACATTTGTCAAAACTAAGAGACTGACATTGATACAATATGAGTCACTGAACTGTAGACTTTATTCAGATTTCATTAGTTTTCCCACTAATATCCTTTTACTATTCTAGGATTCATACTAAGATGTTATGTTGCATTTAATAACCTTTTTAAAGTGACATATAATTCATATGCTATATAACTATACCCTTTTATTTTTTATTTATTTATTTATTTTTTTGGTACTGGGGATTGAACTCAGGGGCATTCTACCTCTGAGCTATACCCCCAGCCCTATTTTTTATTCTTTATTTTGAAACCGAGTCTCACTAAGTTGCAGAGTGCCTCACTAGGTAGCTGAGGCTGGCCGCAAACCCGGATCCTCGGGTCTCAGCCTCCCGAATGCTGGGATTACAAGCGTGCGCCACCACGCCCGGCTCAACTACACCCTTTTAAAAGATATAGTTCAGCGATTTTTAGTATATTTGCAAAATTGTAAGACTATTACCAGTAATTCCAGGACATTTTAGTGGCTTATATCTTAATATTTAACAGGATTTCTCTGAGACAGGACTATGCCTGTTTCAAGAATAAATTATAAAGAGCAAAGGGCAGAAGCAGAGAGAACCAGTTAGAATTTGCAACAGTGGAGGCTGGGAACAATGGTTACTGGAATAAGGGAGTATCACTAGCTATGCTAGTGAGATTAATTACATTCTATGGATATGTCAAAAATATTGCTGATAGGATTTGAATTGGATGAGGGGGAAGAAAGAATGAGAGGGTTCAAGAGTTTGGTCTGAATGATTGGAAGGTTGAAGATGCTTCTGATTGAGATGAGAAAGACTGTAGGGACAGCAGGATTTTTGAAAATAAGAGGGAACTCATTCTGGTGATGTTAAATTGGAGACAGCTAGCTGGTCATGGTGGTACACACTAGTAATCCCAGTACTTGGTAGGTTGAGACATGAGGATTGCAAGTTTAAGACTACCCTCAGCAACTCAGTGAGGCCCTCAGCAACCTAGCAAGACCCTGTTTCATTTAAAAACAAAACTTTTTTTTTGTGTGTGTGGTACTGAGGGTTGAACCCAGGGGCATTCTACCTCTGAGATACACCCACAGGCCTATTTTTATTCTTTATTTTGAAACAGAATCTCACTAAGTTGCTGAGGCTGGTGGTAAACCTGTGATCCTCCTGTCTCAGCCTCCCAAGCACTGGGATTACAAACGTGCGCCACCACACCTGGCTCAAAACAAAACATTTTTAAAAGGGCTAAAGGGCTGGTGGTATAATGCCTCAATTCCAGTACCACCAAAACAAACAAACAAACAAACAAACAAACAAGCAAAAAAAAAAAAGAGACAGCTGTTAGATAACCAAGTAGAGATACAGAATATGCAGTTGGATAAATGAGTCTGTAGGGCAGGGCAGAAGCCCTCACCCTGCAGAAGTCATCACGATATATATGGTATTTTTTTTTTCCAGAGACATAGAGGTTTTAGGAAAGTAAGAATTATATATTCAAGGGAGAATGTGGGCTATCTGAAGAGGGAGATGCATTTGGGGGGACTGTGTATTTTTTTTTAAATATACTTTTATTGAGCTGGGCATGGTGGCTCATGCTTATAATCCCAGCATTTGGGAGACTGAGACCGGAGGATCCAGGTTCGAGGCCAGCCTCAGCTACCTAGTGAGGCACTCTGCAACTTAGTGAGTCCCTGTTTCAAAATAAAGAATAAAAAATAGGGCTGGGGGTGTAGCTTGGAGGTAGAATGCCCCTTAGTTCAATCCCAAGTACTGGAAAACAAAACAAAACAAAACAAAAAAAACCCATGTGATCTGTGAGGCCCCGGGTTCAATCCACAGCACCAAAAATGAATAACTAAAAACCACAATATTGACTAGGTTCAACAAGGGAGAGAATGAAGGCAGCAAGAAGAAAAGTTCCAAGGACTAAACCCAGAGATATTCTAACATTAAGATTAGCTGGGTACAGTGGCACATGTGTGTAATCCCAGTATTGGGGAGGCTGAAATAGGAGGATCAAAGGTTCAAGGACAGCCTCAGCAACTAAGTGAGACCCTTAGCAACTTAGCGAGACCCTGTTTCAAAATAAAAAAGGGTTGGGGGTGTAACTCACAGGTAGAATGCCTCTGGGTTCAATCCTCAGTGCCTAAATAAATAAATAAATAGAATAAAATAGGGCTGGGGTGTAGCTCAGAGGTAGAGTGCCTCTAGCTTTAATTCCCAGCACCCACCACCACCACACACACGCACACACAGATGTTGGGAAGATGAGGAAGAATTAACAAAGGATATAAAAGGAACAATTGAAAAGATAAAGCATTGTGTCCTGGCAGCCAAGTGAAGATAGTTTTAAAGAGAAGAGAGACTAACTGTGTTAAATATTGGCTGATAGGTTATGAATCTGAGGGCTGAGAATTGACTGCTGGATGTAGCAGTGTGGTGTATACTACTACCTTGATACAAGCTGTTTTTGGTAGAGTGATAAAGATGAAAACCTACTAAAAGAAGGGAGAAAAGACTTTGGAGGCCTCGAGTATTACAAAGCACTCTTGAGTTTTCTTTTAAAGAAGAGGAGGCAATTGGGGTGGTCGCTGCAGGTGAAGAGGGAATTGGCTAGGAGAGGTTTGGGGCTTTAAGATAGGGAAAGTAACAGCATGTCTGTGCACTAATGGAAAAATCCAATAGAGATCAACAGGCTGAACAACCAACAAAGAAACAAAAACACAAAACTGCTATGGCATAGGGGAGAGGAGAGTTCCTGGCACGGAGTCCTGGCATGGCGCAAGGTATGAGGTCACAAGGGTGAGTCCTCCCTGGGAGCACCGGGTGTGCACCCACCTCAGCAGGGGGAAAGCAGAGGGCTCATGCACAGGTGTGCTTTGGGGGTCCTTGTGCTGGTGGGAGTTCTCTTGGGTACAATTTTCTGCTGAAGGAGGAAGCAAGGACATCAACTAAGAGAGGATGGGGAAGCAAGATGAGAGACTTGAAGAGAGAGGAGCACATCATTCAGGAAGGTGAGAGAGTAAATAGACTAGAGAAATGGAGCTTGATTGCTGAATAGCATTAAGACTCCACTCGAAATTAGTGATCATCAATTGGAATTCATGTATTCATGGTCATGTTTCTCCAGTCATATTTTGCTCTGTGGAGACAGGTAGAGAAGAGGCAGAGTTGCTTTTATTAAAGTGTGGTTTGCTGAGTGAGTGTGAGAAAGCAGTAGAGGGGGAAGGGAGTCAGGGGTGTTTGCAGGGAAGTCCTTGTTATGGATGAACATAGAATTCAAGCTGGGCACGCCTGCAATCCTAGTACTTGGGAGGCTGAAACAGGAGGATCACAGGTTTGCAGCCAGCCTCATTAGCAACATAGCGAGGCTCACAGCAACTTAGTGAGACCCTGTTTCCAAATAAAAAATAAATAGGGCTGAAAGAAGTAGAAAGCCCCTGGGTCCAACCCCCAGCAAAACACACACACACACACACACACACACACACACACACACTTACATTTTGAAGCTGGGCAGGGAAGGAGGTAAGGACACAGGGGGTGAGGGCCAGTGAAGAGATGGTAGGGGTGAAGACTATTGGCTCAGAGTTTAGGAGTGTACTGGAAGATCATAGTGGTCTGAGTGTGGGAGGCTTCAAATTACCACTGGGGGAAAAATTACCATTGGGAACAATGAGGTCGAAGGTATAAGAGTGAGTAGCTGAGGTGGGGTGAGAGGAGAGGCCCACATTTCTGGAAGAGTTTGAGGAAATGAGAGCCTAAAAAGTTGGAAGGCTCACCTATGCAGGCATTGAAATCAAGAATTATTATATCAGAAAGTAATGGTGAACCTGCAGCAGCTCACTGGCCAGCAGAGGGGATGAGTGGGCGGCATAATCTCATGACATGAGATTCAAAGCCCAAGGGGTTTAATTTGGTTTGGTTTGGTTTTTTGAAGGAGGGAAGGAAAATGATCTGGAAGCAAGGGTGAGCAGCCACAACATCTATCCCACTTTTTGGCCTGGTGATTAAAGCATGATGAGAAAGCAAGCAGCCAGCAGTTGGG
Organism: Graphiurus murinus; assembly: GCA_004027655.1. NCBI lineage: Eukaryota > Metazoa > Chordata > Mammalia > Rodentia > Gliridae > Graphiurus > Graphiurus murinus. The sequence goes on from PVLC010015619.1 coordinate 7,146, forward strand.
AGGCTTTGGGGAGCCGTGTCCTCAGGGAGAGCTGGGCTTCAATTTCAGCCAGGAGAGGAAGGAAACATTCAGATAAGAGGTTGACCAAAAGATTTCTCTGATGACTGTGGTTTTTCAGAAGGTGCAGGGAAAGTCTTGAGTGGGGAGGGGAGGAAATGGGGGGGGTTAGAAAAGATGACATACTAGACAGGAGTGGTGGCACATACCTGTAATCCCAGTACTTGGGAGACTGAGATAGGAAGATCACAGGTTCAAGGACAACCTCAGCACATAGCAAAACCCTCAGCAATTTAGTGAGATCCTATTTCAAAATAAAAAATAAAGCTGGGTGTGGTGGTGCATGCTTGTAATCCCAGTACTTGGGAGGCTGAGACTGAAGGGTCTGGGTCCGTGACCAGCCTCAGCTACCTAGTGAGGCACTCCACAACTTAGTGAGACCCTGTTTCAAAATAAAGAATAAAAAATAGGGCTTGAGGTGTAGCTTGGAGGTTAAATGCCCCTTAGTTCAATCCCCAGTACTGAAAAAATAAATAAATAAATAAATAAATAGGGCTGGAGGTGTAACTCAAAGGTAGAATACCCCTAGGTTCAATCCCTAGTAGAAGGAAATATATATATATATATATATATATATATATATATATATATATATGTATACCGAAATATACATATGTGTATACCGAACTGCATGAGAATCAAGAGTCCAGTGACTGGATGTCCTTGGGCTTCTTACCATGTTTTACAGGAGCAAAGGGACAAAAGGTCGATCCAAACAAATTATAACACAGACAGGTGGCCCCCAGGTCAGACAGTGGTTGTAGGGTGAGGGAAGATTGCTGCTTGCTTTTTTATTTTTATTTTTTTGTGTGGTACTGAAGATTGAACTCAGGGGTGTTCTACTTCTGAGTCATACCTCCAGTCCTACTTTATTTTCTATTTTGAGACAGGGTCTCCCTAAATTGCTGAGGCTAGCCTTGAGCTTGCAATCCTTCTGTCTCAGCCTCTCAAGCACTGGGGGTGGTGCTACTCTTATTCTGAATGCCTGGCATACCTTCTCTGCTTTGCACTTCAGTAATTGATGTGGCAATAAACAGCAGCTACCATTTATGTAAAATACCCTGTACCTGTAAATAGAGTATTTATTTATAATACCGCCCACAGGGCCGATGTGAGCTGGCAGTGACACTGGCTCACATGCCAGTCTGTGCTCACTGCCTGCATCAACCCATTTCATCCTCACAATAACCCTGGGGACCAGTCCTGTTATGAACCCTATCGTGCAGATAAGGAAGCTGAGGTCCAGAGGAGTTAGGCGGCTTACTCACATTCACACAAATAGTAAGTGGTGGACTCCAGGTTTGAATCAAGATCTATCTGACTTCAAAACCTCTCCCCTTATTCTCCTTGTTATATCTTCACATAGGTAAGGTCTTTGGTAAAGCACTCAGTAAATGGTGAAAGTATTAAGAATTATATTTATGGTGCATCACCTGTGTATTTTTCAGGCACTTCCCTTGCCTTTTTTTCCTTGTAATTATCACAGTGAATGGGGCACAGAACAGATGAGGAAACTGAAACTCAGAGAAGGTAAGAGACTTGACCAAACCTTACACACTAGTAAATGGCACCAATGGGATTCAAAATTAGGGCCATCTACCGCCAAAGCCCGTATTCTTTTCCCACCTAGCTGTCTTCCTGCTCTTTTCACTGCTCTGTGACACCCCAGGGACCTCACAGGAGACTGAGTCAATGCCACCGCTAAAAATTGGAACCTCCAAACAAACACTCTCATAAAGGGGCATATTAAGCTAGGTGTGGTGGTGTATGCCTGTAATCCCTATATTTGGGAGGCTGAGAAACCAGAGGGTCATGGGTTTGAGGCCAGCCTCATCAACTTAGCAAGACCCTGTTTCAAAATAAAAAATGAAAAAGAGCTGAGGGTATAGGTTGGAGATGAAATGCCCCTAGGTTCAATCCATAGTACCAAAAAATAAAATAAGAAAAAATAAAAATAAAGGGATGCCTGCAATCACAGTACTTGGAAGGCTGAGACAGGAGGATCACAGGTTTGAGGACAGCCTCAGCAAGTAGCAAGACTCTTAGTAATCTCGTGAGACCTAGTTTCAAAATAAAAAATAAAAAAGGGCCAGGGCTGGGGGGTGTAGCTTGGAGGTAGAATGCCCCTGAGTTCAACCTCCAGTACCAAAAAAAGGGGGACATATTATCTCCTGTAAACTATTGCCTATTAACTTTCTAGTTCCCCTCCTTTTTTAATTTTTTTGTAGTACTTGGAATTGAACCCAGAGACATTCTACCTCTGAGCTATATGCCCAGACCGATTTTATTTCTTATTTGGAAACAGGGTCTCACTAGACTGCTGAGAGCCTCATTAAATTTCTGAGGCTCTCCTTGAATCTGTGATCCTCCTGTCTCAGCCTCCCAAATACTAGGATTATAAGCATGCACCACCACTCCTGGCCTGGCTTGCTCCCCTTCCTTTCTGTCATCTCTTCTCTTTACCCTCTACAACTTCATAGGTGATTCTAATGGGCATCCCAGGTCGAGCACCACTGGTGAATAGAGATAAAATTAAGTGAGCTGGCACTTAACATAGTGGTCTCTAAGGATCCCCTGCACATTCTGGCACAGAATGAAGGAAAGAGATGGGGGACTTGTTGGTTCAGCTGTGGTGGAATTAACACATCAGCAATGTCTCTGAATGTCAGTTTCCCCAGCTGCAAAACAAAAAGAATATTAAGACTTCTTAGTATTGTATTAAAGATTCAATGAGACCAGCTGGGTGTAGTGGCGCAAGCCTATAATCCTAGTACTTGGGAGGCTGAAACAAGAGGATCCCAGGTTCAATGACAGCCTCAGCAAGTAGTAAGACTCTCAGCAACTTAGTGAGACCCTGTTTCCAAACAAAAAATTTTAAAAAAAGAAAAAAAAAAAAGGTCTAGAGATGTAGCTTGGAGGTAGAATTTCCCTGGGTTCAATCTCTAGTACCACCAGGGGGGAAAAATACTGAATGAGACATTCTAAGGAAAGGACCTCACATGGTACCTGGACCAGTGCTGGGTAATGGGACACAGTTACACAGTGAGGGGCGAGTCAGGATTTGTTTGTGACTGATCTATTATGCCACACTGTTGTGGCCGCTCACAGTGGTAACTACCACTTTTAAGATTGTGAGTCATAGGGTTGACCAGATAGAGAAATTAGGTGAGTGTGGCTCCTTTCCCCCATTTTCAGTAGTTGGAGAGAGCAGCAGTGCTCCGCCCCTGAACATGTCTAGTTGCCTTCCAAGGCTGGAAATGAGTTTTCTGGGATCCTGCTTTCTTGGATGTGTTGCTAAGGGCAGGATTGGGAGCAGGGAGGACTCAAAACTCCTCTTCTGCACACTCCTCCCCCCACACCACTGCCCCACACCTTGGTTGCCAAGTGACCACTGGAAACTCTCACCCTCTGTGTGCCTGTGCTTCTCACCTTCCTCTGTGAATTCTGTCAACTCTGTGTTAGTGACACGGAGTCCCTAAGCTCAGGCCCAGATGGATAGAAGGTCAAGTCCAAGGAGATGTCTGTGCTCCCCCTCTCGTGCACCCCAACCACTCACCTACTGTGCACCCTCTCTTCCTGTCTGCCCTTGTCCTGCTCACCCAGTTGTTCATGAGAACTGTCGATTCTGTCCCCCACATTTCACCTGCATGCATCTCCTCCTTGGTTCTCTTCCATAAAGAGAGCTGGGACCCTGGTTTTCCCCTTATCCTGTCTCCCCCCCCCTTAGACTGTACCTACAGTCTGAATGGGGCTTCTTGCCCCTAGTCTTGCTCTCTGAGCACTGTCACTTAAAGTCCAGGGAGGGCTCTCCATCAATACATGGTGAAGTCCTTGCCGTGTCCCAGGCCCTCCCAGCCATCCCAGCTCCATCCTCAGTTCCTCCCCCTCCAGACAGGCCATACCCCACCCAGGTGGACTCCAAGCCTCCAGCCCCAGCACAACATGCACTTACATTTATTTCAAAAAGTTGTTTTAGAACAGGCTTAGATTTACAGAAAAATTGCAGAGATAATACAGAGAGTTCCTATTTACCACACACTCAGTTTCCCCTGCGATTACTATCTTATATTACTATGGTACATTTGTTATAATTAACCAATAATGCTACATTGTGATGAATTAAAATCCATAGTTTATTCCATTTTTCTTACATTTTATCCAGTCCCCCCCCCCACTTTTTTTCCAGAATACTATTTACTTTTTTTTTTTTTTCAATACTGGGGTTTGAACCCAGGGGCATTCTACCTCCGATGTACACCTCCAGCCCTATTTTTTTATTCTTTTTTTTTTTTTTTTTTGCGGTACTAGGGATTGAACTCAGGGGCGGTCTACCTCCAAGCTATACTCCCAGCCCTATTTTTTATTCTTTATTTTGAAACTGGGTCTCACTAAGTTGTGGAGTGCCTCACTAGGTAGCTGAAGCTGGCCTCGAACCCGGATCCTTTGGTCTCAGCCTCCCGAATGCTGGGATTATAAGCATGTGCCACCATGCCCAGCTTGTTTTTTTATTCTTTATTTTGAAGCAAGATCTCACTAAGTTGTGGAGGGCCTCACTAAGTAGCTAAGGCTGGCTGTGAACCTGCAATCCTCTTGTCTCAGCCTCCCAAGTTTACAAGTGTGCGCCACCATGCCTGGCTACCATTTACATTTAATTATCTTTTCTCTTCTCTCTTCTCTGTCCTATCCCTCTCCCTCTCCCTCTTTTTCTTTCTGGTACTGGGGGGTTGAACCTGGCATTTTATCTCTGAGGTATACCCCAGCTCTATTTAATTTTGAAACAGGGTGTTGCTAAGTTGCTGAGGGTCTTGCTAAGATGCTAACTCTGTCCCCAAACTTGCTCTTCTGTCTCAGCCTCCCAAGTACTGGGATTACAGCTGTGCACCCCCATGCCCGGCTTGTCCTGTCTCTTTAGGCTCTTCTTGGTCGTGAGAGTCAGGATGTATGTTTTTTTGTTCCTTGCTTTGCCCAGGTTGTTCCATCCTCCCTAGTGACTCCTCCTCTCTCATTCTCTGCCATTTGACTTTAAAGATTCAGTTCAAGTATCATCTCTTCTGGGAGACCTTTGTTAACTGACATCCCCAACCTGAATTAAAGGCTTCTCCTTAACTTTTCATACCTGTCTGCTGTATTCCAAGTGTCTCAAACTTACCTGTCTTCCCCCAGACTACAAGCTCCCTGAGGGCAGGGGCCAGGTCTACTCATGTCTACAGCTCCAGCACCAGGCACAGGCTCTTGCCAAGAATAAGGGTTCAATAAAGACTGGCAAAATAGCAGGGTGCCGTGGCACACACCTGGTATCCCATCTACTCAGGAGGCTGAGGCAGGAGGCTTGCAAGTTTGAGGCCAGCCTGGGCAACTTAGTGAGACCCTGTTTCAAAACAAGCAAATAAATAGATAATAATAATAATAATAATAATAATAATAATAATAATAATAATAATGATGATGATGATGACGATGACTGGGGATGTAGCTCAGTGGTAGGGTGCCCTTGGGTTCAATTCCTAGTCTACTCCTCCCACAAACTGGCAAAATAAGAGTGAGTGCTCAGGCTATAGCTTTATTCCTCTCAAAACAAAGGACAGCTCTTATGTCATTTGCAGGAAAATGGAGAGAACTGGAGAGTGTTATGTTAAGTGAAATAAGCCAGACTCAAAGTCAAGAGTTGTATGTTTTCTCTTTTATGTGGAAGCTAAAGAGTAAAAAGGAAAGAAAGGATGATGAGTTTCATGAAAACAGAAGGGAGACCAGTAGAGTATAGGAAGAGGACCAAGGGAGGGAGGAGAGGAGGGAAAAAGGAGGTATGAGGATGTGAAATTGACCAAATTATCTATGTTCATGTACAAATATGTAACAACAAATCCCACTAATATGTATAATCATAACGCACCAATAAAAAAATTTAAAAAAGGAAGCCAGGCATGGTAGAGTATGCCTGTAATCCCAGTACTTGGGAGGCTGAGATAGAATTGCAGGTTTGAGGTCAGCCTCAGTAGCTTAGCAAGGCCCTCAGCAACATAGTAAGACTGTTTCAAAGCAAAAAATAAACATAGGACTGGAGGTGTTACTCAGAGGTAGAATGCCCACAGGTTCAATCTCCAGTAACGCGCACGCACACACACACACACACACACACACACACACACACACACACGCATATGGAAAACAAAGCAAGGCCAGCTCTTCTCCCTGCACTTTCAATGTTGACTCTACTCTAGTTTCCAGATCAAGCCTTACCTCCTCCTCCATCAGTCTATTCCTCAGTGGCTGGCAAGTCTGGGGCTTCTCTTGGTTGAGCTTTCTGTAGAATGGCCACACTGTCTCCTTCCTTCCTCCCTCCCTCCCCCTTCCTCTCTCCCTTTCTTTCTTTTTCTTCTTATGTACTGGAGGCTGAACCCAAGGCATTCTACCCCCAAACTACACCTTTAACCCTATTTTTTATTTTGAGACAGAGTCTCACTAAATTGCCAAGGGTCTCACTAAGTTGTTGAGGCTGGTCTTGAACCTGCAACCCTCCCAAGTACCGGGACCACAAGCGTATGCCACCATCCCTGCAGGCATGCTCTTTTCTTACCTGCTTTTCTCTCAAAGCCATGTGGACACCAGTCCAGGCAGATCATCTGATACTTCCATGATCTCATGTGATCACAAGAAGAGGTCTTGTCATCTTCATTGTAAACATGAGGAAACTGGTAAAGTGTGTGTGTACTTTACCAGAGATATCACTGATGGCAAGTTGGTTAAGTGAGACTTGAACCCAAGTTTCTGTTACTTACTCCCAAGCCTGGGTTCTTCCCATTGGATACACTATTTCCATATATAAAAAGTGAGAGCTAAGCACAGGCAACAATTAAGTGTCATACTGGAGCCATCACAGGACATCCCAGCCTCCCCTGCAGGGACTATTTATTTATTTTGAGACTGGGGTAGGGGGGGGGGAGTAGCATCTCATCATGTCCAAGGCTGGACTTGAACTCCTATGCTCAAGGAGTCCCCTTGTCTCAGCCTTGCCAATAACGGGGACTATAGGTACACACCACTGGGCAAGGTTACACAACTATTATTTATTTATTTAATTTTTTTTTTTTTTTTTTTGCGGTACTGGGGATTGAACCCAGGGGCGTTCTACCACTGAGTTACACCCCCAGCCCTACTTTTTATTCTTTATTTTGAAACAGGGTCTCACTAAGTTGTGGAGGGCCTCACTAAGTAGCTGAGGACTATTTTAAATAGGGCTCCAGAGCTGGGTGTGGTGGCACAAGCCTGTAAGCCTAGTACTTGGGAGGCTGACACAGGAGGGTCGCAGGTTGGAGGCCAGCCTCACCAATTTATGAGACCCTGTTTCAAAATAAAAAGGGCTGGGGATGTAGCTTAGAGGTAGAATGCTCCAGAGTTCAATCCCCAGTACAAAAAAAAAAAAAAAAAAAGATAAATAAATAGGGCTCCAGGCCGAACCTTTCAGTTTCCTCAGCTAGACTTGGAGAGGAGATAAGGAAGGTTAAGAGAGAAGGGAGAGTGAATGGAAGAAGCCCCAGGTGATTCAGAGGTAGAACTCTGTGTGCAGGCTGCCAGGAGGTGCCACTGTGTGAGGAGAGAAAGCTCCTCTCAGGATACTGTCCCACCCACCAGCAGTGTGTTGCTGTGTCAACTGATTGAGCCCAAAGGCTGGCCTGGAAATTTACCACCAGCTGAGGCATAATTAGCACTTTAATTTCCTTCCAGCGGAAGTTTGCTCTGGCGGCTCCCAGCCCGGCTTTCTTGGGCTCCTCCCTCCTCACACTATCCCACACCTCCATCTCCCCAGGAATCCAAGGCCTGTCCGAGGGCTGCTCCCGGGGGAAGAACGGCAGATTGAGGGCAAACTGAGCTGAGCGAATATGACTCATGTTTATATAGAGCTTTACAGCTGCTAAGGCACTGTCACAACACTTATCTCATTTTATCCTCCCAACAATACCAAGAAAAGAATATTATTACCAACCCTGTTTTGCTGCTAACACGTCTGCTGCTCAGAAAGTCAAATAACTAGCCGGGTGTGGTGGCACACGCTTGTGATCCCAGCATTTGGGAGGTTGAAACCGGAGGCTCCGGGTTCGCGGCCAGCCTCAGTTGCCTATTGAGACACTCTGCAACTTAGTGAGACCCTGTTTCAAAATAAAGAATAAAAAAAATAGGACTAGGGGTGTAGCTCGGAGGTAGAATGCCTCTGAGTTCAATCCCCAGTACAGCAAAAAAAAAAAAAAAAAAAAAAAAAGAAAGTCAAATAATTGCTCCAAGTTATTTGCCGGGGCTTGGCAGAGCTGGGATTTGAACCAGATATGCCTGATCCCATACTCTTTCTACTGCCCCTCTCAGCACCCTGCCCTTACATGCTTACAGTTAAAGGACATGTTGGAGCCGGGCGTGGTGGCGCACACTTGTAATCCCAGCATTCAGGAGGCTGAGACCAGAGGATCCGGGTTCTCGGCCAGCCTCAGCTACCTAGTGAGGCACTCCACAACTTAGTGAGACTCGGTTTCAAAATGAAGAATAAAAAAATAGGGCTGGGGGTATAGCTTGGAGGTAGAATGCCCCTGAGTTCCATCCCCAGTACCAAAAAATAAAAAATAAAAAAATAAAGGACATGTTGGTGCTGAAGGGACACTGAAGTTAAGGGGATGATGAGAATTAGGGTATTTTGGGGGGGGGTACTTGGGATTGAACTCAGGGGCATTCTACCTTTGAGCTATACCCCCAGCCCTATTTTTTATTCTTTATTTTGAAACCGAGTCTCACTAAGTTGCGGAGTGCCTCACTAGGTAGCTGAGGCTGGCCGCGCACCCGGATCCTCCAGTCTCAGCCTCCTGAATGCTGGGATTACAAGCGTGCACCACCACGCCCAGAATTAGGGTATTTTAAGAGGCTTCATGGAGGAGGTGATCCCATACCTGAGACAGGAACAGAGGTGGGTGCCAAGGAGCAGAGATTTTATTGTATTGTATTATGGTTTGGTCCTGACTCTATTCTAAACACCCCACACACACCCTGCCACAGGTATGCTGCTCCATATTACCTCCCAGCAGTTCATTCAACCATTTAAAAACAAACAAAACCACTCAAAGGGTTTATAGAAAGAGTTTATATGCCAGGCATGGTGGCGCATGCTTGTAATTCCAGTACAAGTTTTTGGCCAGCCTCGGCTACTTAGTAAGGCCTTCTGAAACTTAGTAAGACCCTGTTTCAAAATAAAGAATAAAAAATAGGGCTGGGAGTGTAGCTCGGAGGTAGAATGCTCCTGGGTTCAACTCCCAGCACCAAAAAAAAAAAAAAAAAAAAAAAAAAAAAAAAAAAAAAAAAAAAAAAAAAAAAAAAAGAAAGAAAGAAAAAAAAGAAAAAAGAATTTATATGTAGAGTTACATAAAAATCACTAGAAGAGTTTATAGAGGAGACAAACACTGGCAATTCATGCAGCATTTGGTTAGAGAGGGTAGAATAAGGAGCATACATCTGTAGTTCTAATACTTGGGAGGCTAAGACAGGAGGATCACAGGTTAAAGGCCAGCCTCAGCTACTTAGCAAGACCCTGTGGGTGTAGCTCAAAGATATAATGTCCCTGAGTTCATTCTTCTCCAGTACAAAAAAAAAAAAAAAAAAAAAAAAAAAAATTGGGGGCAGGGAAGGCCATGAGGTCAGACTCTGGCTCAGATCTTTACCAGTATGACCTTAGGCAAGGTATTTAACCTCTGAGTCTCAGTTACTTCATGTGTAAAATGAGCATGAAAAAGGAATTTCTCTCAGAAACTCATCATAAGAGTGAACACAGTGCCTGTCACACCCCGTCTCAACGAATGGCATACTGTCATTATTTCTGCCTGGGAGTATTGGAGGAAATATGAACCGTGATTGTTAAGTAGCAACTGGTTCAGCAGGGCGGGGGCCAAGGCTGTTCCAGGCAGAGGGAACAGCGTGAGCAAAGCACAGAGATGGAGGAACACAGCATTTGGAACTTGAGAAGTAACCCTGGGTGGTTAGAATCAAGGGAGAAAAGAATGGACATCAGTGGCGTGCACTTAAGTCACTAGGTTAGAAAATCAGGCATAAGTTTAGCATCTTAGCATCCCGAAAGGCAGAATAGAGTGATCTCCAGCTGTAACGCTTTCTAACTTGGAACACTTGCATGTACTTTCTAAGTTCTTCGCAGCACCTCAGTGTCTTGGAGTTCCTACTCAACTCAAAGAGCTGGTTGAGAGGATTGCTGAAGTAATGCATGAAAGACACTGTCACAGCGCCTGACACTTAGTAGGACTCAACTCATGTTAGCAATTACTATTATTTCATAGAAATAATTATTATGTATCCTAAACTACAGCCATAATATCCTTAGAGTTCCTTAGAGCTAGAAGGGGCCCTAAAAGTTATCTAATATCCCGATTTAATTAATTAATTAATTAATTCATTCATTCATTCATTTAGCAGTACTGGGGATTTAACCTAGGGGTTTCTACTTCCCAGCTAAACCCCTAGTCCTATTTTTTATTCTTTATTTCTTGAAACATCAGGGTCTCACTAATTTGCAGAGGGTCTCACCAAGTAGCTGAGGCTGGCCATGAACCTATGATCCTCCTGTCTCAGCCTCCCAAGTACTGGGATTACAAGGGTGTGCCTCCATGTACGGCTTAATATTCCTATTTTAAAGATGGAGAATCCAAGGCCCAGGGCCTCTGTAAGACCACAAAGCAATTGAACAGTTGAGTTTATACCCAGGGCTCCTGTCTCCCAGCCTGTACCCTGTGGTTCCTTACCATCCTCAGGCCGCCTCTGACAGATTCCTCCTCCATCCTCAGATGGTTTTCCCCTCTTCCCCTGTGAATAAATTTCAAGCCTTTTGCTTCACGGAGCTGAGTGTTGATGTTATTTTTAGAATGCTTCAGCACCTGTATGCAAATGATCCTCAGGGGATTGGTCTGCTATGGTGACTTGGGCCAACTCCCAAAAGAAAGCAGCCATGAGACGCAGAGGGAAAGCACAGCCCAAAGCAGGCTGGAGATCCTGGACTCCTGATTTCTCTTTCTAGTTAAGTCTCCAAAGTCCTGGGGAGTTCATTTTAATCTCTTGCCTTCCCTGTATATGTTCACTCCTTGTGTCTCCACCTGAAGAGAAGTTCAGTGGTGGGTCCTTGGGTTTGGGCTTGGGAGTGTCATGTCAGAAGGCGCAGTGGGACTCAGGACTGTGGATATTCACATCAGTTATGGGGCTGGCTTAGGTTCTGGGGAAATGATTTCTGCTTCCAGAACCATGGAAGTAATGTGAGGGCCTCGAGGGAGAAGAGAACTGGGGTTCATGCGATGACAAGGAGCTCAGAGTAAAGCTTCAAACACCTCTCTCACAAAGGCTGGTGTCTCCTCACCCTCAATGTAAGCAACTGTGTCCATTCATAACAACTCATCGCTGAGCACCTACAGAGTGCACTCCAGGTGACAGGCTATGTTGGGCATTACTCAACTCCTCGGTGGTCCCTGTTCTCTTCAGGACAGAGTCCACGTGCCTTGGCCTGGTGTGCAAGACCTGCACAATCCAGCACCAACCTCATCTCCTACTTCCTCTCCTTCCTAAGGTTTTAAGGACTGTGTTTCAGAGAGTGTAAGGTGCTATCGACTGTAAGACACATTCTTATTTCAGAGATACTTAAAAGTGGAGAAGGGGGCATTTAGAAATCCGTGAAATATGATATTTTATACCCCATTGAAAATGGAACTGCCTGTACTCTTCCCAGATACTGTGCTGTTTCAGGCCTTCCTATTTTTTAAAGCTGCTTATTGTGGAAAATTTGAAACATATACTCTACTCAAGCAGAGAGAGTAAATAGTACATGAACCCTACCATCTAGCTATAATAATTATCAACTTATGGTTGGTTCTCCACATTTTTCCCATATTTCCTTCTCCCTGGATTATTTATTACTACTACTAACAATAGCAACAGCCAGTTACTTACTAGGGATTTAGTTTTTTCTTAATTATAAAAGTAATATGTGAGTCGGACATGGTGGTGCATGCCTATAGTCCTTGTACTTGGAAAGTTGAGACAGGAGGATCACATGTTTGAAACCAGCTGTGGCAACTTAAACACTGTTTCAAAATAAAAAATAAAAAGAGCTGGGGTATAGCTTGGAGGTAGAATGCCTCTGAGTTTAACCTCCAGTATTTCTTCCCCTCCAAAAAAGTAATATATGCTCACTCAAAAAATATTTTGAAATTATAGCCAAGAAAATATTATTGGTTTGGTATTTGTATTGTTTTCTTTCCAATTTCTTCCCTATGAATTTTTAATATGGTTGAGGTCATGTATATTCAATTTTATATCCTGCCTTTTATTTTATTTAGCATTATAATGTAAGTCTACCTAACATTATTAGGAAGTCTTTATGAATATGTTTTTAGTGATTTCATTGTACTTTATAGGTAAAAAAAATGTATCTTGTCATTTCAAATTGTATTTATCTGATTCCTTCTTGAACAGTCATATCTTTATTAACCATTTCTTTTCTGTAAATTGTCTGTTTGACAAGAGTACTATTTTTATTACCTGCAATTTCTCAGTGCCAGATCTGACTTTCTTCATTTCCTTTTACTGGCTGTGACCTGGGGATATATTAAGTATAATCTTGTTCCAAGCTTCTTTTTTTCCTCCTGGCCTTCTCCCACCTCACTTTTCTCCCCACATCTTCCTGTCTTAAAGAGTATTGGGTGAGTCACATAAAGGATACAGCAGGTGGCAAATTAAGTGAATTCCCCAGAGAGACTTCTCAGAATGCTGTGAATGGTGCTGATGTCAATTTGGAGGCAAAAAGAGAGAGGAGGAAATGGGTTGGCAACTCGGATGCTAAATTTGTCCTTGCGAAGCACTAGGATATTACAGATGATAGTTCATTCAGCAGACATCTTTAGAATATCTTCTGTGTGCCTAGATAGGTGTGGGACATTCATGAAGGCTTATATTTGCTGGAGAAGACACATGAAATAGGTGATAATGAGTAATTAACTGTATACATGTCGGAGAGATTCAGACTTGGTGGAGATGTCCAGCAGATGGCTGGAAATTGACCCAGAGGATGAAGAGCTGGTATAGGAGCAGGCACAGAAGAAGGGAGAAAACCAGAAAAGTGAGGTATCACAGAAGCCAAGGAAAGAGAGGGTTTCAGGAAGAGAATCTTGGCCTGGCATGGACGACTTCCACAATCCAGTTCCATCCTTGTTCCAGGAGAGGGGTGTGTGTTTGGGCAATGTCATGTAGGCAACAAAGAGATTACAGTATCCACCCTCCTCTCATTCATTCCTTTCTTTGTTGATGCAATTTCCTTTCCTGGTACTGGGGGTTTAACCTGGGCCCTTACGCATGCTAGGCAAGCAGTCTACTACTGAGCTACATCACCAGCCCTTTTTATTTTGATGTTGAGACAAAGTCTCACTAAGTTCCCTAGATTGGCTTAAAATTTGTAATCCTCCTGCTCTAGCCTCTTTAGGAACTGGGATTACAGGTGTGGACCATGACACCCAGCTTGATTCAATATTTTTGCTGCCAGATGCCAAGCATGCTAGACCCCGAGGGAAATAGAAACAACAAGGCTCAGCCCCTCTTCCACAGTCTCAATAAGAAGTGTAGATGGACATGGAAATAAATTCCTGACATAGGTGCTGTGGTCCATTCATTCAGCAGGTATTTATTCAATATCTAAGATAGGGCAGACACCTTGAGGAACAATGAAAGGAAGTGCTACTGCACTTTATCTGCTTGAAGTAGAATGTGGTGCCTCTTCGTGGATCATGGAAATCAATACTCATATCTGTGAGAGTTTTTGAGGGTTTTGTCTAAGAGACCAATGCCAAAAATAAGAACACAGGGAACTCATTTCTCTGGGCTTCGGTTTCCCATCTGTAAAATGAGGGATTTGACTCTGTATGTACTTATCATAGGATTTGTCACATGCATGGTGAGTTCCCCACTGGACTGTGAGAGTTCTGAGGGTAGAGATGACACGGGCCCTGTTCACCGGCACAGGGTAGACTTGGTAAATATATGTGGAAGTGATACTCTCACAAGGACTGTACAGCTCTAACAGTTCATGCTCTGGTGTTGCTAAAACACAGGCCCAAATACATTCTTTGGTTTCCCAGGAGGAATACTGATGAATTTTGAAACTGGATCCTGAAGGACTTCTCAGGATAGGTACCCTTTGACCTGGAGGTCAAAGCCTAGAAAGGATCATAGAGGGTAGGGAAGCACTTTATAATCCTCAGTCCTGGATTCCAGTGACTCCTTTCCTGTCATCTTCCATGAAGGCTCTAATCAGTTACAATCTATGTGTCCTTGGACCCCAGTTTTCTTACCTATGAATCAATAATGACAATGATGCATGGAATGTTGGAAAGAGCAATGGACATGGAGTTGGAGTATTTGAATTTGAGTCCCAGCCAAGCCAAAAGCTATTTACTTAGTAGCTGTATGGTATTGGGAAAATCACTGGGTTCTGGGTCTGTTTTCATAACTGTGTAAGGAAGGAGTCAGGCTGAATGAGCTGTAAGGTCAACACTTCCTGAGTCTACAATGTCTGCATCACAGGGTCAGGATCTAATGGGATGGTGTGACAAAAGTGGTAATAAACTGCAGGGTCCTCTGTGACTTGTCTGTACTGTGGGGACAGATGGCATAATACCAAGTCAGCTCCAAAGGACCGTTCTCCCCACTTCTCAGTCCTCTGTTTTTCCCAGGCTCCACTGAACTGTTTTCTCCCTTTAGTTTCCTCCCATTCCCTTGGGACAGAATGCCTCAGCTCCCAGCTGCTGTGAAATACAAAAGGCTTGAAGTGGAGCATCTGTGGGTCGGAGGGTAGGTATGAGAGAGCCAGCCCCAAAGCTCTCATTACTTACCATCCAGCCCCCACCCCCACCCCCAGCCTGGAGAGTGAATTGAAGAGGGGGAGAGAGGCATTCCACTGGGGAAGCAGGATTCAGCAATGGGGGCCCCAGAGTTAACCTCTCACTCAGAACTGTGTGACCCACAAGTTCTGTCACTGCTCTGGGCCTCCCCCTCTTTGTCTATAACAATGAAAGGGACCAAAAGAGGAGATTGTGTGTATGATGTTGCAGACCCTATTTCTACCAACTCTGAAGTTCTAAATGCATTTTTCCCCCACTCAGCACATAGTCAGCCTTTGAGTTTTATCTACTAGCTTCTTATTATGTGCCTACTATGTGACAGGGACTGTAGTTACACAACCAAGATTTAGTTAAATATAATGTGATTTCATAACCTGAAAGAGAAGACAGATAAATAAACTAGTAACTATAATACGTATGATGCCAAACGTTTCATGGGCAGGGTAAGAAGCTCCTGTGTGGTTTTTTTTTTTTTTTTGGAGGTGGAGTTGAGATAGGGGGAGGATGTCAGAGAAAACTTCAAAGAAGACCTTTGAGTGAGATCGTGGATTATAAAAGATTATAAAAAAGGAGCAGCCAGGTGTGGTGGGGCATACTTGTAATCTCAGTACTTGGGAGGCCGAGACACAGGTTCATGCTTAGAGGCAAAATGTCCATGGGTTCAATCCCTAGTACCACAAAAAAAAAAAATTAAAAATAAAAAAAAATTAATAAATAAATAAGAAAGAAGGAGCAGTCCAGGCAAAGATCAGCATATGCCAAGATGCAAGGGTGTGAAGGAATAAGTGTGTTTGGGAGACCACAGGTAACCAGGCAAAACTGGAGCCCATTAATTCAGTCAAGGAAAGAGACCCAGGGAACTGGAAAGGAAGCCTGAGCTAGATCCTGTAGGTTCTCCATTTATTGAGAAGCTGTGGGCTTTGGAAAACCAGGGTTAGGATTTAGACACAGAGGGAGATGATGAGATTTGAATTTTAAAAAGATCCATTGGATAAAGGAGGAGAAACCCCAGTAGAACTATGGAGGGCACCTAGGGGAGAGAGGAAAGGGGGAAGGGATACTTGATGAAGAAAACACTTCCATTGATCTTATGTGATATTATCAATGCCAATCTCAATATCATGTACAGGGAAGGGGAGGGAGTGGGATGGGATTTGGAGGGAGGCTCACCAAGTGCTGTGTGAATGTATGTCCCTTTCACTTTCTGATGTGTGACTACAATGCACCAGTAAAAGTATATTAAAAAAAAAAGAAGGAGCCATCTGACATCCAGTGTCCTCTGTGCTCAATGTTTCAGGCACTCAACAAACCCATCCTTTCAACAAGTACTTATTGGAACACTCCAGCCTATGTGCCCAGTGCTGTGCCAGCCCTGGAGACGCGCTAGTGAGACCAGACATCCTGTTCTTGTGGCACTTGCAGTTTGGCAGGGGAGACAGACCTTAATCAAATAATTACACAAATAAATGCAAAATTACAGCGGGGATGAGTGCTACAAAGGAGAAGCACATGGTGCCAGGAAAGCATATAATTGGAACATTTGATTTTGCCAGGATGGTCGGGAAAGCTGCTCTGCTGAGCTGAGCTCTGAGGGAAGGAAGAGTATCACCACAAGGAAAGGGGCTAGGGTGGCGTGGGAAGGGAACTTTCCTGCTTCAGAACCTCTGTCCAATACAGGTTTATCTTCTACGATAAACAGACCCTGTAGATTTTAAGCAAGGACTGTGTTATATCCACCAGTTTATCTGTCTTGGCACAAAATCAGTGCCCAGTGAAGATTTGAAAGACAAGGAGAAGGTAAATCCTTTAGGCGCTTAAGCTATGTGAAGGCAGCAATACTCTTCATCCAGCCTGAACATCCTCCTTCAGTGGCTTTCTAGTTCCCTTCACTGTTCTGCTAATTGCCAAGGTCTCTATGACAGGTGATTGAAAACATCAGTGATGGAGGCTTGTGACAAGAGCATGGGGCTCTTGGAAACAGAGACCTGGCTTTACATAAGCCCCCAGCATCCTTCCCTGTCTTGTCTCTCTTCAAGCCTCAGTTGCCCCTTTTATGAAATGGAAATTTTGGTCCTCCTTTCATATGGTTTCTCTGGGAATTAACTGAGATAGTAAGAGGGAAAAAAAAACTTTGCAAACTCTTACAGTTAAACACAGGATTTAAATATTTGGAGAGCTGCCATGAGTGAAGCATTAGGTTTATTCTTTGTGTCTCCAGAGAACAGAGTTAAATCAATGGATGGAAAGTACCACATACTGATTTCAGCTCCGCAAAAGGAAGAACTGTTCTACTAATCAGGACTGTCCATCAGTGGGATGACTGCCTTGGGAGGTGGTGGGCATCCAACGCTGGAAATACTCAATATAAGTACAGTGTGGAAGGAATTCCTATTATGAGTGAAGGGGTGGACTGAATAACCTCTAACTTTCCTTTTAACTTTAGAATTCAACAATCTGATGGCCAAGATAAGTGGAAAATCTGGGAGAGGGCATGTGGTGGAGACGGTGGCACAAACAGAAATGTGGAGCAGAAATGAGCGTGGCCCATGTGGGTGACTGGGAGGAATCTCCATAAAGAAACAAAGGGTCTGAGGTGGAGTGAATGTTAGTTGAGCACCTGTGTGCTGGGTGCTTGTGATTCATTGATGCTTTGCAAGTGATTTCTCGTCATGGCAGAAGGCAGACTGTTGGTCCCTGGAAGCCTTAGCCACAGTTGGAGGACATCCTTCCTGGGGAGCTGCAGAGTGGGTTGGGACCTATCCCAGGGGGCTGAGGAGCAACAGGAATGTGCTGTCTGGTTGGATTCTAGACTGTGTTGAAAATGCACAGGACAGGCTTTGGTCAAAAGGTGGAATTTTAATCCTAACTCTGTCTTTTTATAGCTTGTGACTCTAGCAATTGACTTAGCTTCTGTGACCCTCAGTTAATTCACATATAAAGTGGGGATGCAAACTTGACCTGCTCCAGGCCAATGTAACAATTAGGAGAAATAATGCAGAGTGAAAGATGTCCTGGAAAGAGCACAGGCTTTGGAATCAGACAGCCCCAAGTTTGATTCTGAGTCTGCCATGAACTGACTGCAAGATCTTAGGGCAAGTTATTTCATGTTTGCTTTTTGCTCATCTGTGAATAGAGATAATGATATTTCAGGAGGTTCTTTTGAAAATTAAATAAAATGGGAACAGTACTTAGTATGTGCTCAACTAGCAGTTTTATTTTATTATGACAAATAATAAATGAGAACCCATATGTAAAGTACTTATCAAAGTGCCTGCCTGGCACATAGTAGGTTTTCGGTTGACATTAGTTTCCATCCCCCTTGCCTGTGTGTTCCTCTGCCACATGGACGGAGCTGCTGGAGGCCAGGCAGTGGCTTGCTCACTCTGCTGTCCATCCTTTGCCATAAATGCTTTCCTCATACGGAGAACTCTATGAACGTCTTTTGCTGAGAAGTGGCTTGATTGTCCTTAATGACTTGGTCTCCTTCCTCAAGTAGTCAGTGAGTCATTCCTCTTTCTTTCTCCTCCTTCCGGTCTCCTCCTTGTTCTATTTCTGACTCTCATCAATGAGAGAGGAATCAATGTTCATCAATGTGATTTTTAAAAATAAAAGATAGAGGGAGGTTTAGGAACAGTTCTCTGGGTTACTTTCCATTGAGCACAGGGTAGTGAGAGCTGGCTGTTGTTTCTAAGCTTGTTGTTTCTTTACATGAAATAATGGTGACAATATCAACAGTAAGAACATTAGCTACTATGAGCTTTCCTGAGCACTGCATGTGCCCAGTGCTCTGCTAACTTCTACCCACACATTATCTCTAATCCTCACACGACTACTTCAGGTCAGGATTATTATCACCACTTTATGGATCTTTATGAGGAAACTAAGGCCTAACTTTTTTTTTTTTTTTTTGGTATAAGGGATTGAACCCAGAGGTACTCTACTACTGAGCTACATCTTCAGTGTCCCCTACCCTTTCAAGACAGCATCTCACTAAATTGCCAATATTGGCCTTGAACTTGCTATCTTCCTGCCCCAGCTTCCTGAGTGGCTGGGATTACAGGCATGCACTACTATGCCCAGCTAAGATTTAATAATAATAAAAATTCAAGTTAAATAATAATTATACTCATATTTGATTACTTATTATTACTCAGAGATTTAAAAAACATTTTATTTAGAGTTGGGTGTGATGGGGCATGCCTGTAATTCCAGTACTTGGGAGGCTGAGATAAGAGGATTGCAGGTTGGAGACCAGCCTCAGCAACTTAGTGAGGCCCTCTGCAACTTAGTGATACCCTGTTTCAAAATAAAGAATAAAAAATAGGGCTGGGGGTGTAGCTCAGAGGTACAATGCCCCTGGGTTCAATCCCCGGTACCGTAAAACCAAAAACATTTTATTTAATTACAAAAATTCTACACAGTAGAGTTTTATTTTTATTCCATACATGGGGCAGCAAGTCTCAAAGAGATAAAATAAGCAACCTGTCCAAAATCACATGGCTGAAGCCAGGTGTGGTGGCACATGCCTGCAATCCCAGCTACTCAGGAGGCTGAGGCAGAAAGATCACAAGTTCGAGGCTAGCCTTGGTAACTTAGTGAGACCCTGTCTCAAAACAACAAATAAAAAGGGCTGGGGGCATAGCTCAAGGTAGTTTGCCTAGCACGTGTGAGGCTCTGAACACCTAGTACTGAAAAACAAAACAAACAAAAAACATGGCAGATAATGACAGAACTGGGGATTAAACCAAGTCCTGCTGGACTCTTGAGCTCATTGATTTCCTTTCTGTTAGGCAATATTGCTGCTCTTTGAGGGATGCATCCCATTGAGACAATTTGGGGGAATCCCTAGACAGGTTTGAAGGAAACCTGACACATGGCATGGGACCTGTCCACTGGAGCTGTCATGACTCTGGAAAGCTGGCCCTGGGAAGTACAAACGCAATGACAGATGCTTCTACAGAGCTCACTATGCACCAGAATTGTTCCAAGCATTTTGCGTATAACTATCTTAATTTTCAACAAGACTCTGGAAGGTAGATATTAGAATTCCCATTTTATAAATGAAGGAAGTAAGTCCCCAAAAGGTAAATTGTCCAAGGAAGGGATTGCACAAGAACATGAATACCAGGGGACAGTGATTATTGGGAACCATATTGGAGGCTGCCTGTCATAGTCACATGGTCAGTTGGAGACCAGGGATCATACCCAGAGGTCTAACTCCAAAGACCATGCTCTTAATCTCAAGAAAATTTGGCCTTTTTGCTTAGCAAGCAAGTGATTGAATCTCTATTGTGTGCAGAGTCCTATGCTGGGATGACAGAGATGAAACCAACTCCATGTCCAAATTCATTAATGATTACATATCAAGGTTTCCAAATAGTTGGCCATCAATTGGGTTACAAGTCTGTTCTGTCAAAAAACTGTTAACCTGGCTGGGCATGGTGGCGCACGCTTGTAATTCCAGTACTTGGGAGACTGAGACTGGAGGATCTGGGTTTGTGGCCAGCCTCAGCTACTTAGTGAGGCCCTCTACAACTTAGTGAGACCCTGTTTCAAAATAAAGAATAAAAAATAGAACTGGGGGTGTAGCTCAGAGGTAGAATGACCCTGGTTCAATCCTCAGTACCGAAAAAAAAAAAAAAAAAAAAACTATTAAACCTTTGCCTCAAAAATCTTTAACCCTAAAAGATAAAATTCATACCCTACAGCATAGCATACAAAGTTCTTTCTAGTTTTTTTGTTTTGTTCTTTTCATGGAACTGAGATTGAACCCAAGGGTAGTCTACCACTGAACTATACCCCTAACCCTTTTTATTTTTAATTTTGAAATAAAGTTTTGCTAAGTTACCAAGCACTAGTCTTAAACCTGCAATCCTCCCATCTCAGCCTGCAAACCTCCCATCTCAGCCTCCCAAGTACTGGCATTGCAGGTATGCACCACAGTCCCTAGCTATCTTTATCATTTACCCATTCCCATCGCCCACCATTTTAAAAATTCTTCTGGAGTATGCACTGGCTAAAACTCTCTGTATTGCCAAAATACACTTCCTTCACTTTTCTGCTTAGAAAACTCTTCTGTAAGGTGCTTTTCTGCTTATAAAACTCTTCTGTAAATCAGGTGTTGGTGGTGCATGCCTGTAACCCCAGGATTTGGGAGGCTGAGATAGGAGAATGTCAGGTTTGAGGCCCCCTCAGCAATTTAGCAAGGCCCTGTTTCAAAATATAAAAGTAAACTAGGGCTGGGGGTGACTGAGGGTGTAGCTTGGAGGTAGAATGCCCCTGGGTTCAATCTCCAGTATCACAAGAAAAAAAAAAAAACTGTCTTATTTAGAAAAGTCCCTATAGTCCTCCTTGTATTGCCAGATAAGCACATCTTCAGGTGATGCTCCTGGGCTCTGTGCAAATTCCACCTGTGGAAATTGTTATGTTGTCTACCACATCTGGTTCTCCTCCTGGGTGTGTCATAGGATTGTACTTGCTTACCCTTGAAGTTGGGTATGGATATTTGATTTGTTTTGACCAGGGAAATGAAAAAGTTTTAAGGGCTAGCACATGACTCATGCACTATCTTTCCCTCTGGTAACTGCTCTGTCAGTCTTTATCTTGGAATAAGAAAGACACAAAGCAGAATACCCACCCAACCCTTAGAGTATATGTACCAATAATGAAAAATAAAACCTCCTTGCTCAAGCAGCTGAGATTTTGGGGATTATATATTACTGAAAAACTCAGCCTAGCCTAACTAATTGATACACTATCTCTGCTTTGACATCATCAATAACTTTCCCAGACTACCATGTTTCCACCTTGCCTGAACTTGTGTTTCACATTCTGTCTATACCACTTGTCTGACTTGGATGACACATTGTCTCATATTGCTAATTACCAGCTTACTGGTATGCCTTGGCCAACTCCACAACTCTACTGAGGTTTTCTCCAAGCAGTGATGATGTCTGTTCTACTTTTCTGTCATACAGCGTATGGTTCATGGCTTAGGCAGTATATTGTAATGTGTGTAGGAGTCAGCCAGACTTTTTTTGCATCCTAGTTCTGACACTCATTGGGCAATTTCTCTGAACCTCAGTTTCCTCCTCTATCAAACAAG
Source organism: Graphiurus murinus (assembly GCA_004027655.1). Lineage (NCBI taxonomy): Eukaryota > Metazoa > Chordata > Mammalia > Rodentia > Gliridae > Graphiurus > Graphiurus murinus. The sequence goes on from PVLC010015619.1 coordinate 29,223, forward strand.
AGTAACAACACATACAGGGTTTTTCTTAAGTTTCTGGATAACAGGTGTGATGTGTGTATAAAAATAGTGGCACTCTGTAATTATTATTGTTCTCATTTGTTTTTATATATTGTTATAGACAGTATTCAGTAAGTCCTTGTGGAAGAATTCAGTCTTTCATTGATTGAGGTGTGGTGATATGTGCCCTGGACTTGGAATCAGAAGTCCTGGATTCAAGGCCTTGCTCTTGTCACCAGCTTCTTGACCTTGAGAAGGCCACTTACCCTCTCTGCATTCTTAATTTTAAAATGTGAATATGGATGGCACCTTTTCATAGCATTGGGGATTGAATTCAGGGCCTTGTGCACTGTTGGCAAATGCTGAATTGCAGAGCTACATCCCCAGCCCTGTTTCATTTCATTTTTTTAGATTCTACAAAATTTAAATGAGATACTATGTGAGGAAATGTTTTATTTATGCTCAAGCATGAATTGTAGTGACAGAAGATCTGCTAGTATAAGGACAGTGTGAACAGATGTGAACATCCCAGTGCTCTCCAGGAACAGCTGGCCTCTGCTTTCCTCTTTGCTCACTTATGTGTTTGTCTTTCCAGCTAGCTGTGAGCTGCTTGTGCTCGACAATTGTCTTAGGTATTTGAGGGGAGGAACATGTTTATTTTTCTTTATGTAAGAGTAATACAAGTTGGGTGTGGTGATGCACACCTGTAATCCCAATACTTGGGAAGCTGAGACAGGAGGATCGCAGGTTTGAGGACAGCCTTGGTAACTTGGAGAGACTCTCTGAAACCTAGTGAGACCCTGTTTCAAAATAAAAAATTTAAAATAGGGCTCGGGGTATAGCTCAAAGGTAGTGCCCCTGGGTTCAATCCCCAGTACCATGAAAAGAAAAAACAGTGAAGAAAAGAAATATTCCAGTAATTCTTATTTCCTTTTCAGAGGTAATCTCTATTAACCTTTTGATGTGTATTTTTACAGTTTTCTGCATATATTTTTGCAATACTGATATTACCTCACCTATATAAGCATTGTCCCATGTCATTAAGTTTTCTTTTCTTTTTTTTTTTGCGGTACTGGGGATTGAACTCAGGGGCATTCTACCTCCGAGCTACACCCCCAGCCCTATTTTTTATTCTTTATTTTGAAACCGAGTCTCACTAAGTTGCGGAGTGCCTCACTAGGTAGCTGAGGCTGGCCCCGAACCCGGATCCTCCGGTCTCAGCCTCCTGAATGCTGGGATTACAAGCGTGCACCACCACGCCCGGCTCATTAAGTTTTCTTACATACATTTTCTTACACTTTAAATATTCTATCATTGAAATATGCTGATGATGCTTTTTCACTGTCTAAATAAAGCTACAGCAAACATTTTTGTGCATAAATGTTTGTCTGATTTTCTGTTTTTGTAGGAAAAATATTAGAAGGAATATTTCTGAGTCCAAGGGTATGAACATTTTTTAATGCTCTTGAGACTTCCAAATCGATCTCCAGAAAGGCTGAACCCAGTTCCAGCCCTACAAATAAGGTTATAGATCTCACTGCATCTTCTTCTATGATGGGAACTATTATTAATAGTAAAGTTGAAGCTTTTTAATATAATAATTATGCACTTGTATGTTTATGTGAGTTGTTCATGCCTCTTGCTCATTTTCTATTGGGATTTTAATTACTTTCTTATTAGTTTCTATGAGGGTTTAAAAATCATTGTATTCTAGTCACAAAGACAATGCAATACACATAATAGATGCTCCTTAAATATGCCTTGGATTATTAGCTCATTGACTTGGGGGACTTTTTTAGGAACCAAAACAGACTTTCTAGCAGGCTGACTTTTTCCTTTTCCCACCTAGGACACAGCTGGGCAGGAGCGGTACCGGACCATCACCACAGCCTATTACCGTGGGGCCATGGGCTTCATTCTGATGTATGACATCACCAATGAGGAGTCCTTCAATGCTGTGCAGGACTGGTACAAGACTCATTCATTCATTAATTCATTCAGCAAACTGTGAAATCCTAACTTGTGCCCAGCCCTATGCTATGTGTTAGAGAAACCCAGATGAATCAGATATGGCTCCTGCTCTCAAGGAGTCCTCAGATGAGAGGAGAAGTCAGAATGGCAAGCAGGCAAATGTCACGTGCCAGGCACAGTGATGAAGAGAGGCATCGGGCTGTGGGTACCCAAGACAGGGCTCCCTGGCCCCGTTTAGAGAGTCAGGGAAGGTGTTTGGGGGTTGGTGGCACATATGCTGCATTTTATAACATGACTAGGGCATAACTCGAGGAACAAATGGATCAGAATTTCCAGAAAAAGAACATGGATGTGCAAAGCTGAGAAGGTAGGTGAGAGGATCATGAAGGGTTTTTCGTGTTGGGATGAGAAATTTGGATTTTATCCTATAGGCGATGACATTTGAATTGGAAATCAACAAATTCAGATTTATGTTTTGGGAAGATTACTCTGGCTACAGTGGAGGATGAATTCACGTAGCACTTCTCTATCTCTGGGCTGGGCTTGGGACCCAAGAGTACATCCAGTTGAGTTCATAAAGGTTCAATTTGCAATGGAAATCAGTATAGCACCCTAGAGGTACACAACCTCTGAGCCACCTATGACTTTTTTTCCTGGGGCATTACTCACAGGAAGAAAGGAGGATGAGGGGAAGGACACATGAGAGGGAGGGGCCAGTACTTAGTACCCAGTGCCCCTAAGCAAAGGAGGATGGGAGAAGGGAGGGCACCTGTGCCATTGCTGTTCTTCAGAATCAGGGAAGCTGAGTGAGCCAGGTACCCAGCAGCAATGCTGGCTAGCACCAAGCTTGTCTCCTATTCCCTTTTGCTCATAACTACTGTATTAGTTTTCTGTTACTATAGCAAAATGCCCAAGGTTGGATACTTTATAAAGAAAAAGTGATTATTTAGCTCACAGTTTTGGAGGCTGAAAGTCCACACAGTATGGCACCGGCTCTTGCAAAGGCACCTCCCCCCGGCCCCTGGCTACACTACATCATGGTGGATGGCATCATGGCAGGAGCATGTGCAAGAGGGAGAGATTACGTGACAAGACAGGAAGCCAGAGAGAGAGATGGGGGAGAGGCCAAGAATAAATCAATTCCTTCTGAGGATAGCAACCTCAGTGATCTAATTCCTTCCCACTAGGTTCCACCTCTTAAAGGTCCCACCAGTTCTCAATATTGACCTACTGGGAGCTAAGTTTTGAACACAGGTACCATTTGAGTACAAGCCACATCAAAACCGTAGCAGCTACCCTCTGAGGGCCTCCTTCCTGCTATGTGAAGCATCGTTGGTGGCGTGGAGCCTGGAGCTGGGAATGGTCTTGCATGTCGCCTTTTGTGCTCCTCTCACTGCTGGCAGCCTCCACCCTCTTTTTCTGCCTCCCAGTCATCCTTTTCTTCCTCCTTTCTCCCCCTTCCTTTCTGACAACATTCCCATCTATTGTCCTTTTTTCTCCTCTCCCTCCTCTCTTTTCTCTTCTCCTTCCCTTTACTCTCTCCAGTCACGATCTCCTCCCCTGCCACACACACACCTCCCATGGAGTGATTAGCTCCATCTTTAAGTGACTCCACACTGCTCATTCCTGGTTGGCCTTGACCCCTTTCCTTTCCTGCGTCAGTCTCTGTTCATTCTGCTTGAGGAACACAGTGACTTTAACACCTGGTGACGATTTCTCCAAGAATAACCTGAGCTGGTTGCTAATCTGGGAGCCAGAGAGGATGGGGTGGGAGGAGGGAGGAAAATGAAAGGAAGAGTAGCCTGGAAAGTTAAGGAGAGTTTGAAGACTGTCTCTTCTGAGCCCTGGCTTTTGAACTTTGCCCTGGGCAACTTGGTCTCAGCCTAGTTCTACTCCACCTCCTGCCCCCCACTGCCATCTAAGCCCCAGTGCCCAGAATGGGGCCTGACTCTTTGTGAGCTCTCAACAAACAGTGGTTGAGTGCATCCCATCCTCCAAGGGAATGACTGCTCACCAGAGGTGAAAGGTTGGCGGTGGGACCAGTTTTAGGATCAGGATCAGTAATAGTTCCACATTGCAGTTAGATTGAGTGTCAGTGTCAGGATAGGGTCACATTCAAGATTTCCTTCAGGATTAACCATTTGCTGGCCCACTCATTCATGAGACATTCACTAACACCTTCTCTGCTCTGTGTTGGGTGCTGGTATCCAGAGATGAATAGGCCTGTCCCTGCCCTCAGAGAGAGACAGATAAATTTAACCAAGAATGATAGGTGCCATGGCGAAGGTGCAGGGGATGCAGAGGAGAAGTGATAATTTTCACCTGATGGTGTGACTAGGGACAGAGTTAAGCTTATCCTTGCAAAAAGATGTCTCTACAGTGTTAGGGTCCGGCTTTTTATTTCTTCTGCTAAATTTTTGTTTCTAATTATAAAAGTAGTACATGTTCACATTAAAAATTTTAAAAAGTACAAACATTTGAAAAGTGATTTTAAAATGTTTTAGCTGGGCATGGTGGTGTATACCTGTAATCCTAGTACTTGGGAGCTGAAACAGGAGGATCGCAGGTTTGCAGCCAGCCTCAGCAACTTAGCGAGACCCTGTTTCAAAATAAAAAATGAAAAGGGCTGGGGGTGTAGCTTGGAGATAGAATGTCCCTGGTTTCAATCCCCACTACTAAAAAAAAAAATTTTTGTACTCATCCTATATGAAGGATTCCACTGCTGACATCTTGGCAACATGATCATGACATCATGATCTAAAGTCTCAGTGAGGGGTTATGAATCACAGAGAAGGAGGTAGAAGCTAGCTAGCACGAGGGAAGCTTGAGAAGGCTCCCCCAAGGCATTGTGGGATCAGCACTGGGCTCCGGAGGAGCAGCTGGCTGTGGGGGAGTGACTCCTAGTACAGGCAAAGGCACAGCCATGGAAGGGCATTTGGGGAAGGAGTGGGAAGGTTTGTGAGATAGGACATGAATGGTCTTGAACTGAGGAATCCGGACTTAACCACGAAGCTAGTCCCAGGGCTAGAGAAAGCTTTTAAGAAAGGACACATTATAGTCAGATACATATTTTAGAAATAACTTTTTGCTCAGTGAAGACAGGGATGACCAGATGTTAGAGAATTCCAAAGAAAAGGGTAAAGTTGTAGCCAAGGCTTGGGGTCAGCATCTGGGGCAGCCAGCATGTGCAGGCATGTGTATGTGTCTGTTCTCAGTTGAATTAATTGGCAGTAATTTGGGTGTTGCTAACTTCATGAAAGTTTTTATTTTTTGAAGTTCCCTTTCCAGTCTAGGAGGGTGTGTGTCTTAGTCTGGGCAGTTATAACAAGAATACCATAGATTGGGAGGCTGACACAGAAATAAATACACATTTACTTGTCACTGTTCTGGCAGTCTGGAAGTCCAAGACCGAGGTGCATCAGATCTAGTATCTGGAGGCAGCTTCCTCCTTGTTGTACCATTACATGGCAAAGAAAACACTCTTGTGCACCCACCCACCCCCCTTTCTGCAATGAGGATTGAACCCAGAAGCCTTCCACCTCTGAGGTGCACCCCTAGCCCGATTTTATTTCTTATTTGAAAACGGGGTCTCACTAAACTGCCGAGGGCCTCGCTAAGTTGGCGAGGCTGGCTGCGAACCTGCGACCCTTCTGTCTCAGCCCAAGCTCTGGGATTACAAGCGTGCACCACCACGCCCGGCTTTCTTTCTCTTCTTTTAGGGTCATTAATCCCACTTCTGAGAGAGCCACCCTCATGACATCATTACCTCCCAGAGGCTCCACCTTTAAAGGGATTTAGGCTTCAATATGTGATAGGGATGAGACACAGTTTCAGTCCATAGCACTGTGATTAACACATTTCTCTCTTTTTAGGGCTACTCAGATCAAGACCTACTCCTGGGACAATGCCCAGGTTATCCTGGTGGGGAACAAGTGTGACATGGAGGAAGAGAGGGTTGTTCCCACTGAGAAGGGCCGGCTCCTTGCAGAGCAACTCGGTACGTGCATGACACGTGTGTATGCGTATGTACATGGGAGTGGGACAAACAGAGGGGACAAATGCATGTTTGTATTTGTGACATTAAGACATATTGTGATTGTGCTCTGTATGTGTTTTTGCTGGGGTTTTTTTTTTTTTTTTTTTTTTGCAGTACTAGGGATTGAACTCAGGGGCATTCTACCTCCGAGCTATACCCCCAGCCCTATTTTTTATTCTTTATTTTGAAACAGGGTCTCACTAAGTTGCAGAGTGCCTCACTAGGTAGCTGAGGCTGGCCGCGAACCTGGATCCTCCGGTCTCAGCCTCCCAAATGCTGGGATTACAAGAGTGCGCCACCACACCCGCCTTGTTCCTGTTGTTTTTGTACTGGGAATTGAACCTAGGGGCATTAGACCTCTACACCTCCAGTCCTATTTCTGTTTCATTTTTTATTTTGAAACAAGGTCTCACTAAATTGCGGAGGGCCTTGCTAAATTGCTGAGGCTGGTTGAGAACTTGCAATGTCCTATCTCTGCCTCACGTGTACTGAGATTATAGTCGTGTGCCATTGCACCCAGCTTGTATGTATTGTTTTATATTTGTGTGATGTGTGCATGGGCTTTATGCTTGTGAATTTCAGGTACTGTGTCATTTAGGATATGTATATATTTTGTTATATTGAGTGGTGGTACATACTTGTAATCCAGTACCTGGGAGACTGACACAGGAGGATCAAAGGTTCAAAACCAGCCTCAGCAACTTAGTGAGACTCTCAGAAACTTAGCGAGACCCTGTTACAAAACAACAACAAAAAAACAAACCTGCAGGTGTAGCTTGGAGGTAGAATTCCCCTGGGTTCAATCCTCAGTAACACACACACATACACACACAAAGAGGAAACCAGAGTGAGATAAATTTGTCATAAGTTTTTGGGCACATGCAAGAATTGGGCCCAAATGCTGCCATTGAATTTCTGCAAAGAGGGAAACAATCTATTATAGAGTGTCCTTACTAGGAAAACAAACCTATTATTCCAGAGAGGCACTGCTCTTCAATGGCAACTGCAGGACAGACTCCATGCTGAATGTGACCATGTCCTTGATATCACACATCCTCCAGCAGCTACAACACTGAGCATCAGAGGCTGTTCCAATGTAAACGGATGGTTCTCACCAAAACACAATTCATAGCATAAGGAAGGGATAAAACTGTGTGGCTCAACCATGCAGCTCCGTGTGCTCTTTTTCCAAGGATGAAGCATTTCCATCCTTGTGTTCCACTGAGGCCCAGAAGGCCAGCCATGTGTCAGTGCCCTAGAGCAGAACCCATGCATACCTTGCTTCACAGAGCAGTTTTTATTTTATTTTATATATTGGAATTTAATGTAAGATTGCCTTAGAGAAAGAGTTCTTTGCCTGTAGAAAGTTTAAAATCTTCCTCTAGAAGAACAGATGGACTGCTTGGCTTCAGCCAGTCTTCCTGCTTATTTGTCATGCCCCAAGTGTCTTACATATTGAGGAGGCCCAGGTGTGGTGGTGCATGCCTGTAATCCCAGTACTTGGGCAGCTGAGATAGGAGGAAAGCAAGGTTTGAGACATTAAACAAATAATTATGTGAATAACATATAATTAAGAATTCTGTAGCCGGGCGTGGTGGCGCACGCTTGTAATCCCAGCATTCGGGAGGCTGAGACCGGAGGATCCGGGTTCGAGGACAGCCTCAGCTACCTAGTGAGGCCCTCCACAACTTAGTGAGACCCTGTTTCAAAATAAAGAATAAAAAATAGGGCTGGGGGTATAGCTCGGAGGTAGAATGCCTCTGAGTTCAATCCCCAGTACCGCAAAA
>PVLC010015620.1:0-37041 GCA_004027655.1 Graphiurus murinus
GACCCTGTTTCAAGATAAAGAATAAAAAATAGGGCTGGGGGTGTAGCTTGGAGGTAGAATGTCCCTGGGTTCAATCCTCAGTACTGCAAAATAAATAAATAAATAAATAAATAAATAAATAAATTTCTTGTAAATATTTCTTAGTGTAGGTATTTATAGCTATTATGTTTTATCTCAGTACTACTTTTGCTATACACTGTAAGTTTTAATATATTGTGCTTAAATTTGTCTCAAGATATCACTTGATTTTCTTTTGATTGTTAATTTGACTCACTATGTTTAAAAGTTGTAGCTGGGTATTGTGATGCATGCCTGTAATTACAGTACTTGGGGGGCTGATATCAGAGGATTGAAAGGTTTGAGGCTAGTCTCCTTCAAACAGGGAACTTAGTGAGACCCTATTTCCAAATAAAAAATAGAGCTGGGTATAGCTCAGAGGTAGAATGCCCTGGGCTCAATTTCCAGTAACCCCCTCCCCCATTTCCCATCTTTTCTTTTTTTTTTTTTTTTTTTTTGCGGTACTGGGGATTGAACTCAGGGGCATTCTACCTCCGAGCTACACCCCCAGCCCTACTTTTTTATTCTTTATTTTGAAACCGAGTCTCACTAAGTTGCGGAGTGCCTCACTAGGTAGCTGAGGCTGGCCTCGAACCCGGATCCTCCGGTCTCAGCCTCCCGAATGCTGGGATTACAAGCGTGCACCACCACGCCCGGCCCATCTTTTCTTCAGTTACTGATTTCTAGTTTCATGTCAGTGTGGTAAGAAAGGATATGTGATATGGTGTGTGTGTGTGTGTGTGTGTGCAAGGGATTGAACCCAGGGGCATTCTACCTCCAAGCTACACCTCCAGCCCTATTTTTTATTTGGAAACAGGGTCTTACTAAGTCGCTGAGTCTGGCTTGAAACCTGTGATCCTCCTGTCTCAACCTCCACATATTAGTATTACAGGCATGTGGCACCATGCCCAGTTTATGATTTTTTTTTATTTTCTTAAATTTGTTAATAGTAGCTTTGTAAACCTAACATGTGATATACCTTAGAGAATGCTCCATGTGTGCTTAATAATGTGTATTTGCTGTTGTTGAATTTATATCTTTTAGGTCCATTTGGTCAACAGTGTGGATAAAATCCATTGTTTTCTTATTGATGTTTGGTCTAGATGATTTATTCATTGTTGAAAGGTGGGTACTGAAATCTCCTGCTACTCTTGTTTCATCCTCTCCCTTTAATTCTGTTAACACATGATTTGTATTTAAGTGCCCTAATGTTGGATGCATATATAACCATTATATGTCTTCCTGATGAACCGACCCTTTATCATTCTACAATCATTTGCAATGGAATAGCTTTTTCTATTCCTTCACTTTCAGCTTATAAAAGTGAGTCTCTTTTAGAGAGCACATGGATCTTTAAAAAAATCTATTAAGCTGGGGGTGGTGGTGCATGCCTATAATCCCTGTACTTGGGAGGCTGAGACAGGAGGATTGCAGGTTCGAGGATAGCCTCAACAATGTAGCAGGGCTCTCAGTAATCTAGTGAGACCCTGTTTCAAAACAAAAAATAATAAAAGGGCTGAGGGTGTTTTGCTACCCACTTTGTCCATGCTGTTTCTTACAATTAAAATTGTGTGCTTAAACACAATGGTCTTATTGAAAGTGACAGGAAAAAGTACAAGTGGTATATCTTAGAGAAGTATATTATGGATAATTGTGGAAAAGGGTTTGGGTACTTCTTTTTCTATTCAAAATGAAAATACTGTTTCAGATGGTAAAAAGGAACTAAAAAGAACATTTAGAAAACAGTAATAGATGAGAACCTACTGAACTATAGCAATAAACAGATGCCTCATTTTGAGGCCAAACTTTATCATAACAAGACTCTAGTACCAACTGTGCCACATAATCCTTTTAATTAAAAGTGAAATCTGTGACTTGGGTTTTATTTAGTACATTCATTCATTTATTTATTGTTGACTAGCAAGTGCAACTAAAGTAGAAGAAACTGTTCTTTCCTGTAGAATGTTCACAATATACAACTTGCTTAAAAGGCATGTAACAAACAGATACTGGAAAAACATTATAGTTTGGCAAAAAATATTTTTCTTTCTTCTTCTTCTTTTTTTTTGCGGTATTAGGGATTGAACTCAGGGGCGTTCTACCTCCGAGCTATACCCCCAGCCCTATTTTTTATTTTGAAACCGAGTCTCACTAAGTTGCGGAGTGCCTCACTAGGTAGCTGAGGCTGACTGCAAACCCGGATCCTCCGGTCTCAGCCTCCCGAATGCTGGGATTACAAGCGTGTGCCACCATGCCCGGCTTTTTCTTTCTTCTTAATTTTTCAAATTAATGTGGTCTGGTTCTTATGGTAATATTAATAGCATACAAACTATTTACTAGTCCCTTTGTAAATCCCAAGATGTGCTGAAAAATAGAGCAAAATCATAAACAGTGCTTAATAATCTTTCTAAAGCATACAAAAAGCCATACTTGCACCAAAGAGAATGAATTTCTTCAACTTGTACTTTTTAATCACATTTTTAAAAGTCATCTGTTCCAGATGTAGAGCTAAATCACATTGGCAAGCACTTACAAGTTAGAAAATCAGCCTACAGACTGCTTTCCTACTCTCTGCTTATTCAATTACTGAAGTATGCACAGCATGCCAATGATGTGAAGAAGTTATGGGGGTTAAGCTTCAACCGTTCATGAGCTTATTATTAGCTTCTTGGAGAGCAAATAAAGATTTCAAAAATACTGTCTCTTTAAAAATCAGGTGCTACCAACAAATTCTTGATAACTTTGTTAATTGGATTAATGACATTGTAGTTACATTTTAAAATGTTTGTAATTTTCAGAGCTGTATACTTTAGCATGTAGGGTAAATGACATGGATGTCTGGGATTTGCTTTAAAATACTTCAGCAAAGAAAAAAGAAAGCAAATGTGGCAAAACCTTTAAATTACTGAATCTCGGTGATGGGTATTCATATAACTCGTTTTTGTGTGTGTTCAATAATTTCATAAAGAAAATTAGAAAACAGGCAGTCATTTCTCTAATTGTGTAACCCTGGCAAATTTACTTAAGTATTCTGTTCTACCATCTGTAAAACTGGAATAATAAAATAGCCTACTCACAGAGTTGTTAAATAGTGCTGTTTAACTAGAAAGGATGGTTTAGGATTTTAAGAGATGTCAAGAACATGTTTAAACAGCCCTCTGCAGCACTGGCAATACAAATGGGCCTAATTCAGCCCTGTGACTGTGGTGGTGACTCCTGTGGTTGCTGTGTGAATTCTAACAACACTTTAGTACGGAGGATGTGTGGCTTGAGAAGGTAGAGCTAAACTATAGAAGATCAAAGCTGACTCAGGTGACTACCTTTCTTCTTTGCCTTGACACAAAATTGTCCTTTTGAGGTTTCTAAGAGTGGGATTCTTTTTCCAAGTTAGTAGCAATTCCTGAGCAATAAACCAGGCTAAAAGGCAGTCTGGCTCTTGCCCCTATTTCCTCCCTTTTCTTTGTCCACACAAGAGATGTAGGAGAAGAGTTTACATGCGGGTATGGGGAGAAAAGTGGATTTTAACTGGGCCCTGTGAAAAGACACTTGTTCAGAGTACCACCTGCTTCTTTCTACTCTTATCATTTGAATTCATAGATCATATAAGGGCTAGAAATAGACAAATGCCACGGAATAATAAGTTTTCCTAAGCAGAAAAGTGAGGAAAGAAAAAAGAAGGAAAGGAAAATTCCCAGTGATGCAGTAAGGAAGACTAGAAAGTTTCTGGAGAAATTCAATAGACTGACTCAAATTTATGTAAGGCCTATATGAACAGAGCACTGCTATACAAATCTGTGGTAGTAAGACATTAAACAGCAAAGATAAGAAATGTTTTCAGAAAATAAGTTGTATCCAAGCCCTAAGATTTATAGTAAGTTGACTAACACAAAAAGAAAATAAAATGAAGAACAATAATAAAGAAAAATACTTTTCGATACTTAGGGAATAGGAAAACAATTATGCTTCATTTTTATATTTATATTCCACTTCTAGAACATCTCCAATTAATAATAAATACACAAAGACTATTCATTATTTCTGCTGCTCCCACTTTGGCCCAAGCCACCATCCTCTTTTGTACTGCAACAAACTCCTGACATGCTTGATACTTCTACCCTTGTCATGCTGCAAGCTATTCCCAGTGCAGCACCCAGAAGATCCTTCTGAAATAACTGATCATGCCACCCCTCAGCTCAAAGTCCCTTGATGGCTTCTTATCTCAAAGAAAAAGTCAAAGTCCTTTCAAGAGACTAATAAGGGCCTAAATTTTCACATCACCTTTCTATCCCCTGTCCCACCTTTTTCAGCACAAGAGATCAAATCCAGGAATTTGTATGTGCTAGGCAAGTACTCTACCAGAGCTACATCTTCAGACCTTTTCATTTTGAGGGAGGATCTGACAAGGGTGCTCAGGTTAGTCTTGAACTTGCAATCATCCTGTCTAGCCTCCCAAGTAGCTGGGATTATAGGTGCCCACCATTGCACCTGGCTCATCTTTTTTCTTATATGGCCAACTTCTACATCTTGTGGCTTTCTGTGCTCTCAAATATGCCATTTGGAATGCCATTTGCTCAAATCTTCAGAGGGGCAACTCTTGTCACCCATGTTACAGCTCAAATACCCTTCTCCAAAGAGGTCTTCTGGACTACTACATAGTCCTCTTTTATTATCAGATTCTTTCATTTTAAAAACCTGAAACCATTTTTATTTGATTTGATTACTTGTTTCTGTCCTTCCCCTCTAGAAGGAAGACTCCATGAGAACAGGGAGCTTGTCTTTACTGTATGGCACATGGTAGACTTAATATTTGGAAAAAAGAAACTTTTTCTATAACTATCATCTTAGGTCCTATGCAAGTTGGTTAAGTTTGTAGAATTCTTCCATGGCTGCCCCAGGAATAATACTACATTAAAAAAATTATTATTTCACTCAAAACTACTCAATAGCTTCATTTATCTGTCAGAAAAAATATTTTCCTTTTTAAAATTTTTTATATTTTGTCTCCACCTATCAGTTTCTCAATCAAAACAATTTATCTATGGGGCTGTGGATGTAGGTGGTAGACACTTGCTAGGGTGCATGAGGCCCTGGTTTGATCACAAGCACCACAAAAACCAAATCAATCAAACAAAAAAAAACCTTGGATAATTCATCTATGGACTAAAGAGATCTCTAATCACTCTCATAGTAACTATCCCAGGAAGTTAATTTTTCTTTTTCTTTTTCAGTACTGGGAATTGAGCTCAGGGAATTCTATCATTGAGCTACACCCCCAGTCCTATTTTATTTTTATACAGAGTCTTGCTATGTTGCTGAGGCTGGCCTCAAACCTGTGATCCTCCTTGTCTCGGCCTCCCAAGTACTGGGATTACAGGTATGCACTACCACGCTGGCTAGGGAATTAGTTTCTTTAAACTCTCTTCTCAATGACCTTGAGGCTATCCCTAGGGAATAACTTTAATATGTTGGTTTTAAGGAAAGGAGTCTCTTGGGAATATAGTCTCACTTCTCTTTAGGCAACTACTACTGGGGCAGTGTAGACTGGTCAGAGTCCCAACACACTTTATTTATTCTGTAAATAGCCTTTTAAAAAGCATATGATAGGGCTGAAGGTTGTTAGAACACCTTTGAAGCATTTCCTATTATCTGAAACGTCCAAAGATTTTTTTAAATATGTATTTTTAAATGGCCTTTATTAGCTATTGTGCTTTGGTAGACTGATGTTGAGAAAACAATACAAAGGTAAGATTTTCTTTCCTGGTATGCCAATTCAACAAAACAAAATATAGGAATTATCAATAGACCTTTTCCTATAAACAGCATTAGAGTTTGGATCTGGAATGTCATCAAAGGCCTATGTGTTAGAGGCTTGGACCCCAGCCCATGGAACTACTGTGAGGTTGTGGATACTTCAAGAGGTTGCTTGGACCTAGTGGGAAGTTTTAGGTCATTGGGGGCAAGACTTCAAAGGGGATTGTGGGACCCTGATCTCTTCCTCTTTCTCTCTCCTTTGCATCTTGCACATAAAGCGAATGGATTTGGGCCCCCCAACAAGCAGTCCACCAAGATTCACTACCTCACCACAGGCCCAAAAGCAACAGGGTTATGGATTGAAAAGCTCCAAAACATGGACTGAAAGCTCCAAAACTGTGAGCCAAAATAAACCTTTCCTCTTTATAAGTTTATTTAACTCAGGCATTTGTTACAGTAATGCAAAGCTGACTAACATAAAGGGTCTAGAAGTAGACATTATCATGAAATGGTCAATCTACATACATGCAGCAAGATGTAATCCAGAATTTTAACAAGAAAATCAACCTCATACAAAATATCTCTGGCCTGTTATAATAGTCATTCTTAAAAAAAAAAAAAAAATGCTGCCCCCATTTTAGCATGTCATTCAATCCAGGAAAAGATCAGCATTTCAATAGTTCAGTATTTAACTTGACAACCAGATTAAAAGCTATAAATGCATTTTTGAATTTGTTTTGAATGTTGAATAATTTCTTAGAATGACTGTGAAAGAAATTCAGCCTATTTAACCTACAATATAAAATTGAATGAATACTAACTGCATTTCTATTTTTACTATTTATCAAGAAGACAGGTATCCTAGCCCCTTATAGAGAGGGGATTTATGAAACCTGAAGGACCATACCATCCCTGTTTGGTTACTGTTCCTAACACCTACAATATGCGTATAGCAGCCATAATCACTGACAATACAGGGCACAGGTAACCCAGGAATCAAGCAAAACAAAATGCCAATATCCTCTCCAAAAATCATTACCTTTGAAAATTTCCTACAATTTAAAGTTCTAGTTCTAGTTCTTTTTGTGTGGGACATGAAAACAACTGGTACAAAACAAAATAACAGTCTGAATTGCATAAAGCAATTCAGCACAAAGCCCAAAGGAGAATGTTTATGATCTGATATGACTCATACTCCCCTTTCCTACTACAGAAGTGCAGAAATCATAAAGCAAAACTACTATAAATTTACAAGAACAATGTCAAATATTCATTCTTGTCTTTAGTTATCAAATTTTATGGTTTGAAAAACCAAAAAAGTAACACTAAGTGAAGTTGATATATATGTGTTTCGGGTCTTCAACTGATCCTGAAGTCTATAGTTTGTGATTATAGAATGAGATCATAGGCTTTGTCACAGTTACTGAATAAGCAATTTGGTTCAAAATATTTTTAAAATTTGTTTAAACTTAAAGGAACTTAGTATTATTTATATTTTTTACATTAGCATTAATATTTCCAATATTACCAGAGTGTATCTAGACAACTTCCAAAATAAAGGTGAGAATAACTTATTTCCAAACATAAAACATAATTTTATTTTAAAAGTCTTTAAAATATTATTAGTACAAATAACACATGCAATTACACTAACTTTAGTTTCAGGGATATATAATAAATTGCTACCAAAGCAGTACAACATCAGTTCCATCCTTATAACAGATGGTAAGAAATGTTAAAATCAGGAGGACAGTCTGCAGTCTTTGTATAGAAGTGATAGCTAACCCAGAAGGGCAGGCATAGGTGGTCTTATAGACAGGTAGACTGGGATGCTATTAAAAGTGGTAGGGATGAGGAAAATAAAGAGAGAAGAATTAAACAACAAAGGGAAGATGTGATATACCATTATTTTGCCTACATAATGCCTGCCATCCATCCATCCATCCATCCATCCATCCATCCATCCATCCATCCATTCATCCACTCAAACAGTTGTTAAAACACCTAAGAGGAACTAGGCATTGTACCTAATTACGTTTACTCTTACTTGGACCAAGTTAAGTTTATTCTTACTTGGACAGAAGGTATGCATTTTGGAGATGGTTGCACAAAAGGGCTATCTGGTTTAAAACAGAAAAATCTAATTGGTACTCACTGACTTCACCCCCAATCTTGGTTTCATCAATAATTGCTCACTGTCTTTCCAACTTCTGGGTCAGCTGGTCTCCAGCCATACATTCAACTCTGAGTCTCCAACCTAATCAAGACCAATTTTTACCCTTTTAAAAGATTCTCTTGCCAAATACAATTAAAGTAAGAAAATGGAATGGCTTAGTGTGAAGCTGAGAAAACACAAAGGCCACTGGAATAATGGAGCCATGCTCCAGATACAACTTGGAGTTACAATGCTTGTCTCTTGCTCTCTTTTTTTGGTACTAGGGATTAAAGCCAAGGGTGTTCTACCTCTTAGCTACACCCCAACTCTTATTATTTTTTATTTTGAAATGGGATCTCACTAAATTACCACAGGCTGGTCTCAAACCTGCAATTCTCCTGGCTCAGCTTCGTAAGTACTGGAATTACAGGTGTGTGCCACAATGCTCAGCTAATTCTTCTCTCTTGACCTTTTGATTCAAGTAGAGAATTATGGAAATATTCACCTATCAGTATACACATATATATGGCCTGGCATTAACCAAGGCCGACTCTCAACTCTGTTTAACATAATGCTGGCAGTGTATTTATTATAGAAAGAAGGACACTACTCTTGGAGAAAAATAATGTTGTGTGACAATGTGTATATCACTTGTCCCTACTAAGGGTCAGTTTCCTTTACAAAATGGGATAGTAATCACTGCTCTGACTGACTCATGGTGTTACTGAGAGGCTCAAATAAGAAATAAATGTTAAAGTTCTTGTAAACTGCTAAACCTAATAGTTACCTAAACCTTACTATGTTTTTTTTTTTTTTTGAACTTTCCTCCAACTTAAAGTTTTATTGTAAGGTTAGAATATCCAGATATATAAAATAAAAATTACGAGGGTTTTGGAAAGGATGATGGAGAAATAAAAAAGAAAGTGATGGTTAGTGTACATAAGTCAGAACGTGGGGAGTTAGTTCCAGAATTACAGTGGAGTCCTGAGGCAAGATCAGGACAGTTTCTTGCTTACCCCTTGTAAACACTGGCCAGCTCTTTCGTACCCACTCCCAAGCTACACTGTTACTTTTAGGTGAATCACCGGGGACAAGTTCAATCTGGAAGTGCACGGGGTGAGACTTCTAACGCTGACAACCTCTCCCCCAATAGCTTCTAACAAACACTCCTCCTACTCTTTGGGCCTGGCCTAGCCAATTAAAACTATTCTAGGTAACAAAATGGCTACTAAAAATTCGTTTGAGAGAGATTCTTGTAACTACGGCACGGCACAGTAAGCTTACATACTCCTCCGCTCACGAATTATATGATTCTAATGGTCAAGTCCAGAGTCTGAAAACCCTGACTCGCATGGGCCCACCCTCCAAGCCTCAACTCTCCCTAGATATAAAATGAAGATGGATAGCGCCTGTCAGCTTTATCCCACAGCCACGAGAGAATGAATGAGACAGTGCTGGACGGCGGCAGGAGGGGTGTCTGATGAACACCGAATCCATCACTGTATAAAGTATCATGGCAAGTCCCGTTATGCCCACTTGCCTCTAGGAACTGGCCCGGTTAGAACCGACAGCCCCAGACACGGAAGCAGGCGACGCCGACGCGGGCCAGGCGCATCCCACTGAATCTATTTTGGGGAGAAGGGAAAGGGGCGACCCCGCGTGGCCCGGCGGGGGCGGGGGCGGGGGCAGGGCCGGGGATGAGCCTACCTGTTGTTCCGGATGCTGATCAGCACGCACAGCACCAACTCCAAGTAGGTGCGCAGCACTTCCAGCCAACGAGTGGAGAGCTGCAGGGCCTCGACCTCTTCCCCTCCGGTCCCCATGTCCGCGCCACCTCCATCGCCCGGGCCGCCGCCTCCGCTCAGGTAATTCTCGGCAGCGAACTCAACGCGCAACTCTCGCACGAACCAGCCGCACTTGCGCATGAGGAATTCGAGCCGGGGCTGCTCCGCGGGCGAGACGCGGAGGCAGATGCGGAGCTGAGGCCACAGCGCCGGGTAGAAGAGGCACTCGCGCCAGTGCGAGCAGGAGGCCGAGGCCCGCAGCCGGTCGGGCGCGGGCAGGAAGGAGAAGATGTGCACGATCAGCTCGCTGGGGAGCGACGCGGCGCCCGCCGCCTGCCCGCACAGAGCCATCCGGCCCCGCCGCCGGCTGCCGGCCCCCGGCCGCCCCCGCAGTCCTCGGAGCAGCCCCCGCAGCCGTCGCAGCTGCTGCAGCCGCAGCCGCCGCCACCGCGCCACCCGGGCGGCCCCGGCTCGGGTTCGAGCTCCCGGCGGTCGGGGCTGCGGCACTGACAAGAACAACAACATCAATGACAAGGAAGAAGGGGGCGGAACCGTCGTGGGTCTCGGCGGAACCAAGTGCAGCGCGAGTGGTGGACAGGGGGAAAGGCCTCCGCAGGGGTGGCCTGCAGAGAGCCCGCCGCCGACCTCTCGAGCTGTACTCACGCGCGGCCTGGCCGCGTCCAGGCTGTGCCCTCGAAACGCTCGCCTGCACTGTCTAGGGGCCCGGCGGCAGACAAAGTCACTGCAAGGAAAGACGGCCCTCCCCGCGCCTGGAGGCGGAGGCTGGGCAGTGGTAGGCGCTGGGATGACGTCACGGGTGGTGGGAGGAGCCCGGCTCGGATGTGCGCGACTTCCGGAACCCGGGAGCGCCTACTAGCCGGTCGGGAAGGGAGCGGTAACACGTGATCCCTGACGCACGCAGGCTGGGGGCGGGGCTACAGGGCGTCCCCTCAGGTCCGTAGATGCTTGCTCAGCGGAGGCGGCTGAATCTGGGAGGGGCAGAGATCTTGACGCTTCTCTTACTTTTTTTTTTGGTACTGGAGATTGAACCCTGGGACTTTCAACCTCTGAGTTACACCCCTAGCCCTTTTTATTTTTTGTTTTGAAATAGGGTCTCCCTAGGTTGCTGAGAGCCTGGCTAAGTTGCTGAGGCTAGTCTGGAACCTGTAATCCATCCTGTCTTGGCCTCCCAAGTACTAGGATCAAGGCGTGTGCCTTAATCTCGACGCTTCTCTTTACACGTTTCAGAGCCAGAGTGCCGGCACAGAATCTTTCTCAGTTGTCCCACCTGGCCAGAGTATTAAGAGTTTCTGAAATTGCCACTGAGGGGGAGGAGGAGGAGGAGGAGCAGGCAGAGTCCGAGGCTAACCTGCTGGGGATGTGCCGGGAGAGGCACGGGGCGGATCTGAGTCTGCAAGTAGATCTCCCTCCTCTGACCACTAAAATGAAGTTTCCCTGTTCATCCAGTGTGGGGAAGGAGGGAGGATAGCGCCACCCTTTGGGAGAAAAATATATATAAAGGGAGAAAAAATGGCAAGTGAGTGATCTGATTACCAACCAGTTCTGGGCTTAAGGGTCCCCGTTCTTAGTACTGAGATTTAAAAAGGCCCTAGTTGAAAGAAGCTGCTTGGCACCCATAACTTAAGGGGACTTTTTCGAAACATCATCCCTTAACTTCACCACAATCAGCAAAGTAGATGACATTGGTTGTAAAGACCAGTGAAGTCAGAAAGGAGTCAGTGATTTTATGTAATAATTGAGGATTGCTTTAGGGAAGCTGTCGCTTTAAAGCCTCACATAGGAGTTTGGAATGGTGGCATTCCCCTCTGGTGAACACCAGGAAAACTGTGCTAGATGGTTTTAGCCATTTGCAGGCAGAGCCAGCTCTGTTCATGGTTCTTTGGTCATTTGGGTGCCTTGTACCTACTAAGTTGCCAACAATATTAAGTTGTTGCCTCTTGAGTTTTCTTCAGCAAAGTATTTAATTGTTGTCGTTCTTGGTAGTTCACTTTTCTGAGCCCTGTCTGTAAGAGGTCTGTGTAATTTTATGAATATTTAATGAGCGTTTAGTGGTAACAGCAGTGAATTAGGAAGTTGAGACTTGGGGTTTTAATTTTTAATTTCTTAAACTCATTGAAGTATTTCGAAGTTAACCACAGACATCTAGGTCTTCTAGATACTTCGGTGTGTATCTCTGTAAAAACATATTGCTATATAACAAAATACCATCACATCTAACAAAATAATTTGAGTGTTATCTGATATTTTATATTCAAACTTATAATTATTTCCCATTTTTTTCTACAGCTACTTTGTCCAAACCAGAATCCAAATAAGGACCATTCTTGGATTTGTTTGCCTACCTCAAATTAAAAGATTAATCTTTAATGGTCACTATTCCTACTTTTTAGTCTTTTTTCCTTGGTATTGGAGGTTGAAGCCAGGGGCTCTCTACCTCCGGCTACACCCCCAGCCTTATTTTATTTTTTGTTTTGAAACAATCTTACTAAATTGCCAAGGCTGACCTTGAACCTGCAATTCTCCTGACTCAGCCCTCAAGTACTGGGCTTACAGCCTTATGCTACCACGCCCATCTCACAATTTGTTTTTTTCACTCTGGTTTTCCAGTCTTGTAGAATTTTTTCACCTCTATTTGTTCACTGCTTTTTCTTGGTGTATTTCTTATGAATATGGAAATTAATGCTAACAGACTGATGTGGTAAAAGATTTTAAATAAATTTTATCATAGGTGATGTTGAATACATTAAATTATAATATCTACTTGAACAACCATTACTAGTTTTTAAAAAGTGACTCCTGGATTAGGTTAATGACACTTTGATTTCCTTCCATTTAGAGTTCTGTGTTGTATTTCCCCCCTCCTTGTAGCCTGTGAAGTGTTATTTTTGTTTCTTAAAAATGTCCCCAACTTTCCCATCAACCATTCACTTAATGGGTTTGACAACAATTTCATATATATATTATATATATGAAACAATATATAATTATATATATTATATATGAAACAATTTCATATATATATATATATATATATAATTTTTTTCCTGGAAATTGAGCCCAGGGGTATTCAACCTCCAAGGTATAGTATACCCCCGACCCTTTTTATTTTTATTTTGACACAGGGTCTGGCTAAATTCCTGAGAGTGTCCCTAAGTTGAGAGACTGTCCTCAAATCTGCCATCCTCCTGGCATAGCCTTCCAAGTACTGGGATTACAGGCATTCCCCACCACACACGACTAATGATTCATATAATTCTTGCCAGGGTAATAATCTTATTAGCTGTTGTATAATGGTAATTTTTGTTCTTTAGTTCATCTGACATTTGTTTGTGTTCTTTTGTAGAGTAGAAAAGGTCATAAACTAGAGGCATTTAATTACCCTGAAATACAGCTTCTATTGGAAAGGCAGAAAATGTTTAGGTATTATTCTTTCATTACCCATTTTGAAAGTAAGTTATATGGCTTCAGAGAATGATAAATTTTTCTAACTTTTGCTTTTTTTTTTGGATATTATTATATATTCATGAGTGTTTTGCAGGTTTTAAGTAGTCATAGTTATTCTCAAATTTTGATGTTTCTAAAAAAACTTTCAGAGGGTTCTTTCTATAATTAATATAGTTTAAAAAATTCCTTGAAGTGATTTTAGTAGAAATAACACAACTGAATTTGATTTAATGGAAGGTGATGGGGGGAGGGAGGACACCCTAATGAGCATGATGTACTTACAAGATCACATCAAAGTCAATCACTAAACTGACCTTGAGAAGGAGGGAGAAGGAGGGAGGCGGGTGGGAATTGGGGAAGGGTTAATGAGAAATGTGTGCATGGATGTTTTTACCTATACTAGCTTGTACCCAACAAAGATGTGTGATTAACCCTGTTGTACCCAAGAAATGTATAAAAATCCATGCTATAAAATTAAAAAAAATAATTCATAAAAAAATTGTAAAAAAAAAAAATAACACAACTGGTGGTGAGAATGAGGCCGGATTTTGATCTCATTTTCTTTTTTGGTTTTGCTATGATCTAGTTAGGTGATCTTTAAACAGGTTGCTTAACCTTTTTGGTCTTTACTTTCTTTATCTATACAAGCAAAGTTTTGGCAGAGATTCTGACAGCTCTGTTGTTCTCTGGCTCTTCTTAAAAACTCACTATTATATTGAGTTATATTTCACATGTCATATCTCCCTTTCAAGTCTACAATTCAGTGATTTTTATTAATTTTACCAAGTAGTGCAACCATCATTGTAGATCAGTGTTAGAATATTTTCATTCCTCAAATAAGATTCTTTATGCTCATCTATAGCTAATCCCTTCTTCCACCTCCCAGTGAAACAGTCAGGGACACCATAGAAACAAAGGGTAGATGTACTCTTGGGCCTTAACCATAGCTGATTAACTATTCAAAGCATAGTGTGTGCTTTCCCCTATCCTCCCAACCTTAACTTTTGAATTGTTAGTGGCTAAGAGCATGATCTGTGTCTTTCCTGACCCCCTCATTCACAAACTCCCAGTCTTACCGGCCTCAGAAACCAGATGGAGGATTAAAACCAGCAGACTCTCACCGTGACTCCTCCATGGACAGACAGTATAAAGCATCAAACTGGTTAGGATGCACCAAAATAGACCCTAACTTGTTACTTGCCATGATTTGTGTTTTCTTCCAGCCCCAACATATGTGTTCTAATAGCTACAGCAACTCATCCTTATCAGAAGACAGAGATGTTTATACAGGATGCCTCCCCCTCCCCCAAGTGCTGGGGATTGTTCAAACTCAAGGCTTTGTACATGCTAGGCAAATGATCTACAAATGTGTTATTGCCAGCCATTGGAAAAATGTCTTAATATCTCTTGGAGAGATACCTAGTAATGAAAGTAATAAGTTGATGGTAGTTCTACCAACTTTTAGGTGTGGGTGGTACTAGGGATTGAACCCAGGGGTGTTCTACCACTGAACTACACCCCCAGCTCTTTTTAAATTTTTTAAAATTTTGAAACAAAGCTGGGCATGGTGGCACATGCTTGTAGTCCCAGTACTTGGGGGGCTGAGACTGGAGGATCTGGGTTTTCAGCCAGTCTCAGCTACTTAGGTTCACCGCAACTTAGTGAGACCCTGTTTCAAAATAAAGAATAAAAAATCGGGCTGGGGGTGTAGCTCAGAGGTAGAATGCCCCTGAGTTCAATCCCCAGTGCCACACAAAAAAATTTTTTTTTCCAACAGGGTCTTGCTAAGATATTGGCATCTGGCCTCCGATCTTCAATCCTCTTATTTTGGCCTCCCAGTACCTGGATTACAGAGATGTACAACTGTGCCTAACTCTATGTATAACTTTTTGAGAAACTGCCAGTTTTCCAAAGTGTCTACACCATTTTCTATTCCCACCAACAATGTATGAGAAGTTTCAGTTCTCTGACTTTTCATCATCTGGAAATATACTCTGATTGATTTGAGAATGATTTTTTTTCTTAGTGTTTTACTAGCAATAAGCTACCTTCTTCTGAGGCACCATTACTAATTAGCCTTTAGTTATTAGGAATGGGTCCTAAAAAATAAAAATACCACTGTGAGTATATATCATAATTTCATAATCCATTCATCTGTTGGACACTTAGGCTGATTCCATAGTTTGCCTATTGCGAATTGTGCCACTATAAACTTGGAAATGCATATATTTCTATAGTGATCTGGTTTCCTTTGGGAAGAATTCCCAAGAGTGGTACTGCTGGGTCATATGGCGGCTCCATTCCCAGACTTTTAGGGAACCTTCATACTGATCTCCATAGTGAATGTACTAGTTTATAATCTCACCAATAATGTATAAAGGTTCCTATTTCCCCACATCCTCAACAACATTTATTATCCTTTGTATTTTTGATGATTGCCATTCTAACTGGAGTTAGATGGCATTTCAGTATTGTTTTGATTTGCATTTCTATGATTATTAATGATGGTGAATGGTTTTTATATATTTGTTGGCCATTTGTCTTTCTTCTTTTGAGAAGTGTCTATTCAGATCCATTGCCCATTTTGTTTTTTTTAGTATCCCCAGTACATTTTTTATGCTAAGATTAGCTAGTTGCAGAAAGTGAAGGGTCATCTGTTTTTACTCATATAGAAGCTAGTGAGAAACTAGGAAGCAAAGAGGATTTCAGATAATGGGGAGATGCTAGTAGAATGGGGGAGGAGGATTTGGGGAGGAGAAAGGGGAGATCTGATGATAGGAAATATTGTAAAATTGTAAATATTACCCATGTCAGGGGAGCAAGGAGGGTCATGAAGGGAAACACAATGAATGCTGTGTGCATGTATGTTTCTGTCACTCTGAACCTCACTATGATGATGTATAATTACAATGTACTAAAAACATAAATAAATAAATAAATACAAATTATGAAAAGAGGAGATAAAAATATATCAGTTTCCTTAAAATTTTTCTTTGTGTTTGGTGTGTATTTGAATTTTTAATTTTCTTAGAAGAATGATAGAAATATTGTTATTAATAACTATGAGCTAAGACATGAATTAATAAGATGTGGTCTTGCCAGTTATAATAAAACAATAAATTCCAGTGGTGACGCCAATTTTGTCTTATTAATCCAACCTCTTTGATACTAATTAAATATTTATTGAGTATGTATATTTAACATATTAGATGAGTTAGATGATTTCTTTTGACATGTATACACGTGTGTGTATATATATATGTCTATATATATATATGCACAGCCTTTACATATATGAATACTGCTAAAGTTACAAAATTGACTTACAAAGTACAGAATGAAATCACATTTTATGAAGTTATAAAGTCTGAGCTATGATTCAGAGTGTGGGAGGAAGTACTGGTGTTATGAAGCTCATAAGTACCTAGTACTAGTAAGCTCCAGGTTCCAAAAGTGGCATATTGTCACTATAGCAACCACCATGTATATTTGGATTTGAAACCCAGGCAACCAGTGGTGGCTAAGACTGTAACAGCAAGGTAGATATGTGTTCTCGTGGGTTGAAATGCTTGCCTGTTGATAGTTAATGGTTCTGTTTTTCTTGTTATATATATGATTGATTCTTTTATAGATATATATTCTTGTTAATGTATTTTTCTGGTAAAGAAGTTAAGTATTCTACATTCTCATAATCCTCCTTTTAAAGCATGCTTAGTAGTATTTTTCCAGTTAGGTGATTAGGATATTAAATATATCTTTACTCTAGCTTTCTCTCCATTATTACTTAAGTTTGGCAACTTGTTTCGGGCTAAATATAACTTTTATTATACTGAATCACTTGTAATTTTATAGCAGAAAAAAAAATAACTGTGACAGATTTTAGCTACATCATGAAATGTTGCTTAGGGCTACCATTAAACATGAAAATTGCCCAAATTCAAACATGTCTTGAAAAAAAATGTTTTTTCTTTTCCTGAGCAAGTCCTAGGTTTCAGATGCTGTTGACAGGCAGAGATGACATAAATTCCTTCCAATTATCTGTTAGTACGCATCCATAAATTTACTGTAGAGACATGGGGGCCTCTGGGGAGAATAGCTCTGAGAACCTGATTCCTTTCTCTCCACCATTGTCTGAAGGATTGGTTGCCAGTAGGATTGTATTACAGGAAAATAAAATGAAAGATGGAAGGGAATTCATCTTTAGGGAGGGGGAAGTCTGCACTGGCAAGCTGAATGTGTAACAGAGGATCAAGTCCTTTAGTCTTTTGGTTTAGGTGTAGCAAGTTCCTTATGTATGTCAGAACTTACCCTACCAAGCCACTCACAAGTTGGTTGTGCAAGTTTGTAAACTGGAAGAGCTACATCAGTAGCAGGGACTGAGAGCTCCTGTCCCAAAGGGATCAAATAGGAGCAATGAGAGAGAGCTGGGTCCTGGGTGAAATGATAGGGAGTGGGGAGGACTGTGGCTCACTAGAGGAGGCTTCTCCAGGTGGGAAGGTGAGCTCCGTGTTCTATACTTACTAATTTTCCAAGACAAACTGAAATCCTCATTTTTTAAAAAAATAAAGTGAAATCCCTTGATTTCCATTTTATTCACATTAAATATATTCTGTGGGCATATCAAATAAACCAGATTTAGTTTTTAGGATATTGAATTACAAATTCTTTACTAGAACTCTCAAATCTGTGAGTGGGAGCCACTTTTTATTTCTGCTAGCTTATCTCTGCATTTTAGGTCCGCTTTCAGAGCTTTTTTTTTTAATATAGCCCTTTCAGAATTTAAGGGAAAAAAATAAAGAATAAAAAGGTTTAACCTGGATGCTTTTTGTGTGTGTGTGTGTGTATGTGGAACTAGTGGTTGAGCTCAGGGACAATCTACCTCTGAGCTCCACCCCCAGCCCTATTTTATTTATTTATATTTATTTGCTTATTTAATTTTTGTGGTACTGGGCAATGAACTCAGGACCTTTCTACCTTCCAGCTACACCCTCAGCCCTTTTTAAATTTTTTGTTTTGAAACAGGGTTTCGTTAGGTGTCTGAAAGTCTCGTTAAGTTGCTGAGGCTGTCCTTGAACCTGCAATACGCCTGCCTTAGCCTCCCAAGTACTAGGATTATAGGTAAGTGCCACCATGCCCAGCTTGAATGCCTGTTTTATAGCATTACTGATTTTTTTACCTTTTCTTCAGATGGTAGGTATTTTTAGGGATTCTTTTTGTTGCTTAAAATATTAAAACCAAATATTACCATCTTTAATTTAGTTGATTCAACAAATAAGGGTCCTCAACTTCTAGTTAAAAATGAGTGATTGAGAGTTTATTAAAAATAATAATAATAATTGGCTAATTTTAATGACATGTTGGAGTTGTATAGCTTACATTATAGACAGTATAGGTAGTATAGACAAGGGGGCTTATAGGACCATTACTCAAGGATTGCAGTCTGTAAGTAGTCATTTTAATTGAGTTCTTTTGATCATTTTACTAGCTTAAGCAATGAGGGAATTTCCCTTCCTTCTTTCCCTCCTCTCTCTCTCCCTTCATCCCTCCTCCCTTCTTTTCTTCCTTTCTTTTTTCCA
Organism: Graphiurus murinus; assembly: GCA_004027655.1. NCBI lineage: Eukaryota > Metazoa > Chordata > Mammalia > Rodentia > Gliridae > Graphiurus > Graphiurus murinus. Next base: position 18,789 of record PVLC010015620.1, read on the forward strand.
GATAAGATTGAGAGTTTTGAGGGCATCCATATTTAACATCAAAGCATACTTGAATCTCATAGGGACTAGAATGGGAAACCCCAACCAGGAGCTGAGGTTACTCTCTGCCTCTCTCAGTGTACCATAGCTTCTCTTTCCTCTTTCTCGGCAGGCTTCCTTTGCTTAGTCATTTTGTACAGGGCCCCAAAGTGCTTGTCCTAATGTTGCCAGAGTCCTTGGGTGAAGACCTCAGCCATGGTGATCCCAACAGTCCAGACTAGGCTTTTAATGAGTGTGTCCATATTAGGAAGAACACATACAAGAGTAGTCACCAAAGCTTGTCTTCAAGGAACTTACAGAAACTTTGAGGTTTTATAGAAAAGGGGAGCAAAGGCAAGGGTTGGGGGCTTGTATGGCTAGATTTTTGCCTAGCTAGTAGAATAAGTCATTCTAGTCTCATTGATCATTGTCTCAGGACCGGTTCTGCAAGGTGGCTCTAGAGTATCCTTTTCACTTGACGGGGACAGTCTGGTTTCCATGAGATAATTGCTTCTGCTTAGGGGGCAGCCTCAGTTCCTGTTATGAGGTAATTTCTTCCACTTATGGGGATGGTCTTATCAAGGGGTGATCTGTCTGCCAGGCTCTGCTGTTCCTGGAATCCAAGGTGACTGCAGGTTTAGGGCAGTGACTGAAGACTTCTAGGTGTTACTTCAGGGCTGTTAAATGTCCCTTCAAATTTGAAAATGTCTTTGCTATTCTTATCTTAGTATCTTCAGTCTTGAAAGGGGATGGGGTAGGTAAAATTAGGGCTAAGGACTTTGTATTACATTCCTTAAGTCATTAACATGCTGTGCGAAGAGCTAAGGAGGAACCTGACCTAAAGATTAAGGTAAAAAAGGAGACAGATACAAAATGAAGGCAGAGATGCCAAGTTTTATCCTGCTTTTAGTAACCCATCAGGCATCTGCAAGCCTAAATGAAGACTCACTACTTTTAGCAAAAGCAGCCTCTCTGAGTTCTCGTTATACTAATTCCTAGTCTATAGATCTTCTAGCTCCAGTTTCCACTTTTGTTGGCAAATTTATTCTGCCTTCATTTGAAATTCCTGAGGTAATCTGATTGAGTTGTCTTTGGGAGGTAGGCCACAAGTCATTGTTTGATGACATCTCTGTTAATTCGCTGCTGTAAGGCCAAGTAGTCCTGTTCCAGTCCAATCAGATGAATTTAGGGGATGGGATAATGTTCTCAATGCTTTGGACAGATGGACACGGGGATTAGGGTTAAGAGAGGAAGGAGCTTTCTCTAGAACAAAGTATAAGCCAGCAGTCATTCTGAAATCTGTCTGGAACCATGGTTCAGTGCCTTTTTATCTGGAGATACCTAGAACTCTATACTGAGCAAAAATGGTGGAATCTGATGGCTGACCTTTAGTTAGTTTTTGAATAGACTTAGAAAGAAGTCTCTCTGATTTCTCTTACTCCTGGGATATCCATCACTTGCAGTGTCTTCCTAGTGTGTTGTGTTCTGCTCATGTGTCAATACATTTGTGTCTACTCTTCATCTTTTAGAAGTTTTTCAAAATTTGATGGCAAATGGTCATCTCTTATCCTAGCTTGGTTCTGTTCACTGTTACACAGTCTGAATTATCTATACATTGCTTTTCATTTTCATTTATTTATTTATTTGCAGTACTGGGGATTGAACCCAGGGGCATTCTGCATCTGAGATACACCCCTAGCCCTATTTTTTATTCAGAAATAGAGTCTCACTAAGTTGCTGAGGGGGCAGCTAAATTGTTAAGGCTGTCCTCAAACCTGTGATCCTCCTGTCTCGGCTTCCCAAGTACTTGGATTACAGGTTTGTACCGCTGCACCTGGATACATTGCTTTTTATTTTAAACTTCAGGAGTTAGGTGAAGTGAATCTAAAATATCTTTGATTAGTATCTCTCACAGAATTGTAAGTTTTAAAAATATGTTCTGCTTAGCTGGGTGTGGCTGTACATGCCTGTAATCCTAGTACTTATGAGACTGAGAAAGGAGAAAGAGATAGGAGGATTGCAGGTTGGAGGTCAGCCTCAGCAAGTTAGTGATACCCTGTTTCAAAATTAGGAAAATATATAAAGGGCTGGGGTGTAGCTCAGGTAGAATAACCCTGGGTTCAACCCCCAAATTCCTAGTACCAAAAAAGAAAACAGAAAAAAAAAAAAAAAGAAAAAGTTGTGCTGCTTGAACAAGATGCATTTTTTTTTTTTTTTTTTTTTTTGTCCATAGAGTGCTTCTCTGGGTTTTGACCCAGAGTTCTAACATACAATCTCTGCAACTAACGTGTCCCTGCTCTACTCCAACTTTGCTGCCACTACTGTCTTACATGTCTAGACCACTGATTCTGTCATAGCACTTCTTTAGAAGCTTTGATGATTTCTCCTGGCTCCTGTTTTCCTCTGTGAACTCTGCTTGGCTTTCCACCTCACCTATCAATACTTGCCCCTCTCCCTAGAGCGACCCGGTTTATCGTGTGATCAATATGACATGTCCTTTCCCACCTCGGTGCCTTCCTACACGTAATCTTTACTCTTCGGAGCTACCCTGCTTTTCATACCTGAGTCCTATTTAAACATAAATGTTGAATTTAGGTTTTACTTTTTCTTTCAAGTGATCTATTGTGACTACTCCAGACTTCAGTGATTTTTTTTTTCCTCTGACCAGCAACAAATTATATTATTTATTGGTATTTCACACTTGTTAGTGTTCTTTACCACCAAGTAGTCTCCTTAAAGGAAAAGCCTATGCTATATACTTTTTGATTGCCTGGCAGTGTCTAACATGGTGGAGTTCACACTGAGTACATAATACATGTCTTTTGAATGAAGCTCTGCATTGTTTAGTGTTGCTCAAAGTATGGTTTTTATTTATTTTTTTATTTTTTGCGGTACTGGGGATTGAACTCAGGGGCATTCTACCTCCGAGCCATACCCCCAGCCCTAGTTTTTATTCTTTATTTTGAAACAGGGTCTCACTAAGTTGTGGAGTGCCTCACTAGGTAGCTGAGGCTGGCCGCGAACCCGGATCCTCCGGTCTCAGCCTCCCGAATGCTGGGATTACAAGCGTGCGCCACCACGCCCGGCAAAGTATGGTTTTTAGACTCATGCTGGTCCATGAACTGTTTGTTACCTCTTTGCTAGAATATAAGTACAGAAACTGAGAATAAGCTTTAGAAACTTTTGTGGCAATTCAAACAAATTATTTTCTGTTGAAATGTATAATTTAAAAAATGTGGACCTTTTTGACTGTTTAAAAAAAGTTTTTGAGGATAACTTTAATTTTTTAAAAGTGGCAATCCACAATGAATTAGAAAATTTTTAATGAAAATTAAATTAGAAAATTTAATAGGGCCCAGTACTTGGGAGGCTGAGACAGGAAGATCGCGGGTTCATGGCCAGCCTCAGCTACTTAGTGACGCCCTTTGCAACTTAGACCTTGTTTCAAAATAAAGAATATAAAATAGGACTGAGGGTCCTATTTTAGCTCAGAGGTAGAATGCCCCTTGAGTTCAATCCCCAGTACAGAAAAAAAATTAGTAGGGCATTTAATAATGTTTTTTTTTTCTAATTTAAAAATTAAAAAATTTGAGCCGAGTGTGGTGGCACATGCTTGTAATCCCAGTACTTGGGAGGCTGAGACAGGAGGATCGCAGGTTCCAAGCCAGCCTCAGCAATTTAGTGAGGCCCCCTGCAACTTAGTGAGACCCTGTTTCAAAATAAAATATAAAATAGGTCTGGGGGTATAGCCCAAAGGTAGAATGCCTCTGGGTTCCATCCCCAGTACCACAAAAAAAAAAAAATTAAAAAATTTAATAATAGCATTAGTCATTGCAGATAGTTTGAGAAGCACTAGTTGCAACTTCAAGGGACATGAGAATTTAGCAAAGAAGACATGAGTATATTTTGGATTAGTAGAGGAAGATGTCATGATGGAGATGAGATTTCTGGTTGAAAGGTGAATAGAATTTGTGTGGCTCTAAAGCACTGTGTGATTTAGGGATTAGGGTTGGGGGGCATGATAAGATTTTGGATTGAGAATGAAAGAGAGATGTGAGTATGTCATGTGGTGACCAAGGAGAAAAAGTCCTCATGGGGTTACAAATTAAGTTAATGGAAAGCTAACAGGATAACAGAGCATGGAAGCATTTCCTGCTTGTTTGGTTGCCACTTGAGTTGTAGCATGATGATGACTTTTCATTCCCCAGATGTTTATGGCAGATTTTCTACAGGATTAGTATTGGAGAGTACATTTAAAATTTTGCACGTTTAAAACATTTCTTTGCACTATATCCTTTAAAAAAATTAGGTAATTGGTTAATGCCATTGCTAAATTTATTCTAGCTTTACTATGAAACTAAATTAGATAAAATATAATAAAGAATAGTTGATAACAATTATTTTAAATTTAAAAGATTATTTTTTATCTTATTCTTCATTTTTCTTTGCCCGTAGCATTTTAGATTAAAGTTTTTCCACTTCCTTACTGAATTTGTCATTGAATTATTCAGAGTCCTTAGATTAAAAAAAAAAATGACATAACCATTGCTTCTGGAGAATTAGCACTTAGCTTATAGCATAAAATATGACTTGTCGTAGTTATCTTCTTTATGGTGGTAGAATATACATTAAAGTTACCATTTTAACCATTTTAATAATTTGAATACCACTTGTCTGTATTTTTTGCATGTTTTAAAAAAGCTCAGTAGTATTAAGTGTACTCACATTGTTGTGTAGCCATCACCACTTCCCTATCCAGAATTTTCTCATCTTCCCAAACTTCAACTCCATGCTCATTAAACAATAACTCCCCTCCCCTCCTCTCTTCTAAACTAATTATTTTAATCTATATTTTTTGTATTTTTTACTTGTCCTACTTTCCACCATTATCTGTGAATATATATTGAATATGCTTTATATATATGGAACTGACCCAGATGCTGAGCAGGATTGAATTACATTTGTAAAGAAAGCTGCACAATTTTTCCATGATATTAGTTGGTTTCCTGGGTGACAGAGTCTTGTTGCATCATATTCTTTATCTTTCATCCAAACTCCAATTAAATGTGCAAAAGGGCACAAGCTGTATTTTCATTTCACAGGTTACCAGGAAAATAAGTACACCAGCCTCATAATTTTAAATATAGATTGAACTGAAATGTTGCTTTGATTTTGTCTGAAATTTTGAGTACCTAAATGAACATATTTGCAAAATTATTGAATAGGAAAGTGCATGGTAGCTTGGTTATTTTGAAAAGCTGGATAAAAAAATATATATGTATATACATTTACTTATTTATTCATTCATTTATCTATTTATTTTTAGGTGTCCTGATTTTTTTCTTCCTCCCTAACTTCTTTGTCATGTTCATTTGCACCTCTTTCCTCCCCTGAATGGTAAGTTCACTTATTCCCCGTGGTTTTTTCCATTAGTCTTTTGCTTAGAAATCTCACCTTTTTTAGTTTCAATTATCTCTCTGTAGGAGAAATCTCTTAAGTCTGTATTTCTTAACTTTGAGTCACAGTTCTGAGTCTGGAACTGTGACCTGGAATTTTCTCTCATAAGTCTTATAAGGTCTGCTCTTACCTCAAACGAAGTATTGTTGAACTCCTCACTTGTCTGGCTTCTTTCTTTCTCTCCTCCCTTCCTTCCCTTTCCCTTCCTACCTCTTTTCCTTTTTTCCTTCCTTCTTTCTCTATTGGTGCTGGAGATTGAATCCAGGGCCTGGCATATGCTAAGCATGGACTCTACCACTAAGCTCTACCTTCTGGCCCTCCCCCCTTGACAATCTCACTACCATTCACACTTCATGGTATTTCTCTCCATATTCAAGTAGTCACCTAGTTTTAGCAATTGTTTTTGCCCATTATTGTGACATTTAACCTGTCCTAATTGTGCACAATGGTTTTGCCCCTTGGTGAGTGCAAAGCTAATGAGCACAAACAAGAGATAAGAGTAAAGAGAACATGGGCTGATGGTGTGGATAATTTTCAAAGCAGCGCCTTTCCTTGAACAAAGAAAGCAAGGGAAAACTCATGCATATTCATATTGGAAAGAGTCATTATCATATGTAGAGATGGGCACATTCCTGAGCATGCTTAGTTGGAGATCATGCTTTTTCATATATTGCATCAAAAAATGTCAGGCAAGAGTACCTCCTTGGTGGAGAATTTAGCATTATAATGAGATTATAATGAGCAAAGTTTAGACCACCTAGAAGGGGGGTTGCCTTGGCTGATTTAGACAGGTTTTTTGTTGTTTTCTCTGGAGGACCTTATTTGAAACACACATATGGGCACACACACACACACACACACACACACACACACGCATATACACACGCGCGCACACACACACACACACAACTTTAAAGTAGCATTAGCAATCATTCAAATGGGCAGTAGCTTTTCTCTTGTAAGCATAGGTGATTGTACCTGAAAGTACCTGCCAAGCAGGTAACCCCTTTCTTTCCATTTTTTCTGCATTCTGTCTAATGTAGGGCCTGACCACTGGTCCTACTGCAATAGTCCCCTACTGATAGAATTTTCTCTCAAGTACTTATAGCACTTTCTTTGTAACTCTCACTTGAATGTTGTGAATATTTGAGATTATATTTACTGAATTTCTCATCGTCTTTTTCATCTTGAGCCCTCCAACAAATGTTTTCGAGAATTTGTTATTTTAACTATGAGCTCTTCTCTTTCTAATTTATTTTGTATAGCATTATCAAGCATTTCATTAGTTAAACAAATATATATTGAGTACTTAAAATGTTCCAAGCACTCTTTCAGTCACAAAGGATGTAGTATTCAACAAACAAAAACTGTGACCTTTGGTGACTTACATTTTAGTGAAGTAGAGGAGTAATAAATTAGCAAAATAGCAGCCTGGTGTGGTGGCACATGCTTGTAATCTTAGTACTTGGGAGGCTGAGATAGGAGGATTGCCGGTTCAAAGCCAGCCTTGGCAACTTAGCAAGGTTCTTAGCAACCTAGTGAAATCCTGTTTCCAAATAAGAAATGAACTCAGGCTGGTGGTGTAGCTTGGAGGTAGAATGCCTCTGGGCTCAATCTCTAGCACAAAAAATAAAATAAATTAGCAAAACACAAAGCATGTTAGGTGGTAATAACTACAAAGGAGGAAAATTGAATGAAGGAGGGAGTAAAAAGCATCAAGAGTTAGAGATTGATATTTTGGATAAAGTGTACAGAGAGGCTCTTTATATAAAGGTAGAATTCGAGTAAAAACTTGAAAGAGGCGAGGGAGGCAGACAGTGACTATCTGGGGGACAAGGGTTCTGGACAAAGGGACTAGTAGGTACAAAGGACCCCAAGTGCACGTTTGCCTAACATGCTTGAGAAGAGTGATGAGCAGTGGGAAGTATGGGTGTGAGTCAGGGGCAAGGTATGGAGTGGGAGGATACAGATTGAATAGGGTCTCAGAGATCACTATTGGGTTTTTATTCTGGCCAGTTTTTGGAGGATGTTGGGCATACCAGTGATGTGTTCTGACACTCTGAGTGATAGGATAGCTCTGGCAACTATACTGAGAGGAGAGAGAAAGCAGGCACATGAGTTAGGAACTTTGACACAAACCAAGGAGAGAGACAATGGTGCTCAGACTTCAGCGATAGCAGAGTGCCTGGTTTGGGATGTATTTGGGGTAAAGTCACCAGAATTTTCTGATAGATTGCATGTGAGGTGTGAGGGGAAAAGAAAGTTCAAGGATTATTTGTAGATCTTTGTCCTAAGTGGCTGGAAGGGTAGAGCTGCCATTAACTGAGGTGGGGCAGGGGTTCTGCGAGGAGCAGATCGGGCAGGGGAATTTCAGGAGTTTGACTCTGAGTGTGTTGTGTTTGTAATGCTTGCTCTATATTCAGTTGGAGCAAGACTGCTTATGTCCATATGAGTGTACTGGACCAACGTTCAGGCAGGTCTGGGAGTCATTGGATCATGTAGATATTAAGAGTAGAAAAAGATTAAAATTCTTAAAATAACTTACCACTGAAATGGATGTTTTTCCTTTTCAGAGTTCTTGTCTACAAAGAACAAAGAATGACACTGGCAGACAACAGAAAGGTGAGTAAGGAGTTTACTGTAAAGAGAACAGAGAAGAGAAAAAGAGGCAGATTATCTTTGCAGGGAACGGGGACCCAGAAATCCAGCAGCTGCCTTCTGGATACTACTTGGGAGTAGCCCAAGCCACACACCATCAGTTGCAAACTGATTTCTCCCAAAGTCCATGCTATCTACCAAAGAAAGTTGCAGGCCACCCCTAGGGGCCTCAGTTGTCCTTGATGTCCAAGGTATCTTCTGGCCACTATGTGGGAGTTACCTGGGCTGAGTGCCATCAATTACACACTGCTTTCTCTCAAAGCCAATACAATGTGTGTGTGTGAGAGATCTCCCAGAGCAGAGGGAGGGATTCCTGAGTGGCTTGTTTAGGGGCTTATAGGCTTCTTAGAGTTTCCTTTCCCAGTTAGGGTCCCAGAAGTGGTTTTCTGGGACTTAGACAGTGTCCTTATTGTGTCCCCTTCTCTTGGTTGGGGATCCAGTTTCAATGGTTCTCCTTATCTGCAGGAACAACTGGAGTTTTATAAACATCTGGTTACGCTGAGGAGGCTTTTGATCTTGACAGCAGTTGACATTCAGGAGGTCTGGTCCTTTCAGGAGTTTTGGAAGTTAGTTAGCATCTGTTGCCTCTCAGGAATTAAGTCTTTCCACTCTGGCCCTCTGACCCTGTCTGCCCATTTTTTTCTACCTCTTCACCACTTCACATCCCTGCTTGGTATATACCTCTAAAGGCTCTAGGTTTCCAATGGCATTTTCTTTTATATAAAACCACAGTGGTATAGTTTTTTTTTTTTTTTTCTAAATGTCTAGAATACTTATGTTGCTTAAGTTTTCCTTTTGTATCCCTTCATTTCTATGGTCATTTTCCTTTCTTTTACTTAGAATGTTTTCTTTCTTGCTTTTTGCCCAACTTAAATCCAGTTTTCTCTAAGCAGCTTTTCTTATCACCATAGAGTGACCTATTTCTTTTTCAAACATCAATTGCCCTATTCATTTTGCAAAATTCTGCATCTTTATTCTACTCCTGATCTTGTCTATGTTGTTAAGTTCATCATGTTTTTGTATGTATCCTCTTAATGAGATTTATGGCAAAGACCAAGATTTTTTTTTTAATTTTATTTTTTTTAATTGGTGCATTGTAATCATACATTTTGTTAGGTACAAGCTGGTAAAGGTAAAGGCATACATGCACACATTTCTCATTTAACCCCTTCCCCAATTCTCACCCCACTCCCTCCTTCTCCCTCCTTCTCAAGTTTAGTTTAGTGACAGACTTTGATATGTTCCTGAAAGTACATCATGCGCATTAGGGTGTCCCCCCTCCCCCATCACCTTCTGTTAAGTCAAATTGTTTGCTCACCTGAGTTTTTCCTTCTTCTTCTGGAGTCCCTCTTATGTCCTGTTTCCTCTCTAGCTTCCACATACTAGGGAGAGCATACGATCTTTTACTTTTTGTGACTGACTAATCTCACTTAACATAATGTTTTCCAGTTCCATCCATTTCCTGGCAAATAACATGATTTTGTTCTTCTTTATGATGGCTGAGTAAAATTCCATTGTGTACATATCCCATAGTTTTGTAATCCATTCATCTGTTGATGGACATCTTGGCTGGTTCCATAGTTTGGCAATTGTGAATTGTGCAGCTATAAACATAGATACACATGCATTGGTCTGATAGTTTGGTTTCCGTTCTTTTGAGTAGATACACAGAAGTGGTATTGCTGGATCATATGGTAGATTCATTCCCATAAATCTGAGGATCCTCCATATTGTTTTCCAAAGTGGTTGCACTAATTTGCAATCCCACCAGCAGTGTATTAGGGTTCCCACTTCTCCACAACCTCACCAGCATTTGTTGTTTGTGTTCTTGTTAATTGCCATTCTGGTGGGGTTAGGTGAAATCTCAGGGTAGTTTTGATTTGCATCTCTCTGATTGCTAATGATGTTGAACATTTCCTCATACATTTATTGGCCATTTGTATTTCTTCTTTTGTGAAGTGCCTATTTAGATCCTTTGCCCATTTTTTGATTGGGTTATTTGTTTTCTTAGCTGCGAGTTTCTTGAGTTCTCTGTATATCCTAGATATTAGTCCTCTATCAGAAAAGTAGCTGGCAAAAATTTTCTCCCACTCTGTGGGCTCTTTGTTGAGGTTCTTGATAGTTTCCTTTGCTGCACAGAAACTCTTCAGTTTAATGCAATCCCATGTATTGATCTTCCTTTGAGTTGCTTGTGCTTTTGAGGTCTTGTTGAGAAAGTTTTTACCTGTGCCTATGTGTTGAAGTGTTGGTCCTATGCCCTCTTCAAGTAGCTGCAAGAGACCAAGATTTTTAATACTTTGTCTTCCATAGCAATGAGAACTCCAGTTCTATTTCTCAGAGGCAATCTGGAGGAAAACAGTCTCTCCAAACACTAGAAAACCGGAGGATATGAGGCTGTTCAGGAACATCTGGACATGGATTCTGCTTTCTCACCTTAGAATAAAGTTCTGCCTCATTGGCACTGGGTTTGGTTTGAGAATCAGTAGGAACTCAGATATTTGTGATTTCTTCCCATTGAAGCCTGTTAATGTTTGTTCTTTCCAAAATGGCGATGCCATCAGTTTCTACTGTATGCATGTAGGAATATATCAGTGAATCCCCCTATCATGTTTAATTATAGTGCACCAATAAAACACCAAAAAACAAAACAAAATGAAAAGCCCCAAATGGTGATGTAAGCTCTGAGTACAAAAGAGTAGTGGGTCTGTCAAACATAGCAGACCCCTACCTTGCCTTTCCGTCGGTAGTGCAGGACTCTGGAGGCCAGTGGTGCTGAGGCATGCTGCACCTCTTCCTGCTCTGAGGGACAGCTTCACTGCTGATAAGACTTTGAATTATTGGCTAAGTAGGTCAGGAACTAAATGTAAACTCATGTGTGTTTTCTTCTAATTCACAGTTAATAGCTAACAGTTATTAATTAAGGTTTATTTACCTTAATGTTAATTCTAATGACTTACATGTATTAACTTGTTTATTCTTCATAGCATCCATATGAATTAGCCATTTTCAGAAACAAAAATTGAGGAAAAGAGATGTTGAATAACTTTATTTATTTATTTTGTGGTATTGGAGATTGAACCTAGGAGTGTTCTACCTCTGAGCCATACCTCAGCCCTATTTTATTTTGAAACAGGGTCTTACTAAATTGCCCAGGTTGGCCTTTAACTTGAGATCCTCTTGTCTCAGCTTCCCAAGTACTGGCATTACAGGTGTGTACCACTGCTCCTGACTGAATAACTTCATTTTCTTGAACTGTTACTACTAAGTGGAAGAATGGGGTTTGATACCAGGAAGTTTTGATCTAGAGCTTATATTCTTAACTGATGTACTATGCTAGCCTATCTGAAATGCAAGAAGTCAATTTTAGATGTTTCTTTTTGTGTTCTGGTGTGTGTTTCTATAATTTTATTTACTATTTTTATTTTTTGTGGAATTGGCTATTGAATCTAGGGGTGTTCTACCTCTGAATTACATGCTCGTAATTCTAGTACTTGGGAGGCTGGGACAGGAGGATTGCAGGTTTGAGACCAGCCTCAGCAATTTTGGGAACCCTATTTCAACATTAAAAATAAAAAGGGCTGGTGGTGTAACCTGGAGGTAGAACACCCTGGGTTCAATCCCCAGTAAAACACACACACACACACACACACACACACACACACACACACACGGACAAAAGGTCCAAATACACACTTCAAAGATTTACAAATGACAAATAGCTGTATGACTATATGCTCAATATTATTTGTCACTAGGGAAATGAAAACCAAAACAATGAGAGGCTACCACATAAGTATTAGAATGGTTAAGATAAAAAAAAAAAAAGGAGAAAAACAAACACTGGTGATGTCATACTTGCTGGGGGCAAATACAAAAAGGTATAACCATTTTGGAAGACAGTTTTGCAGTTTCTCGTAAAGTTAAAAATAGATATATCACTTGATCCAGCAATTGTACTCCTATATACTTGCTAGATTGTTTTGAAAGCATGCACCCACACAAGTGCTTTATTCATAATTGCTGCTGTATTCGTAATCATTAAGAACTGGAAGCAAACAAGAAGTCCTTCAGTAGGTGAATACATTAACAAACTGTGATACATCCACACAATGGATTGATTCTGTGATGAGCAAGAATGTGCTATTAACACCACACCAAGGATGCATATTAAGTGCATTGTGCTAAGTTAAAGAAGCCAGAGTGAAAAGGCTACATGCTGAATGATGCCCCTTCTGTGGCATTCCAGAAAGGACGAAACTATAGGTATGGAAAGCCCATCAGTGGTTGACAGGGACTTGAGGAAGGGGGGGATATTTAAATAGAGATACCAAAGAGGAGACTTTAGAGAGACAGAATTAAGTTGTAGTGGTATGACTGCTCATTATTTGCATATTACGGACACTTGTTTTTCTATTTTCATTTTGCTTGTTTCCTGTTACTAGGCCATTTCCTCCAAAATGAATATTATAGTTCTGGAAGGTGTCTTCAGGAGATTATGCAGGAAATAGACTTGTTTCTGATAATCTTTGACTATGTACTGGAGAATCAGCTTTGTAGCTGGTGGCCAATGTCATAGTTTGCAATTTGCAATGTTCCAAGTTTTTTTTTTTTGTGGTACTGGGAATGGAACCCAGGGGTACTCTACCTCCGAGCCATACCCCCAGCCCTATTTTTTATTCTTTATTTTGAAACAGGGTCTCACTAAGTTGCGGAGAGCCTCACTAAGTAGCTGAGGGTGGCTGCGAACCCGGATCCTCTGATCTTAGCCTTCCAAGTACTGGGATTACAGCATGCACCACCACATCCAAGTTTTTCCCCTACCATATCCCACCCAGATCACTACCTAAACATAATAGCCTTTATTATTCTAGCTGTCTCTCTTTTTGTCACTATTATTTGTTCACCTTCCAGAATAGATTACCCAAGATTCTGATCAATTAGTTAGAGTACTAACTCTTGTAGCTAGTAGACCTTCAGACATTTTTAACTAAAAATACAGGAAAAATATCTTGGGTTTTTCCTTTTGGTTAGCATGGGGAACAACTTCTTCTTCTTCTTCTTCTTCTTCTTCTTCTTCTTCTTCTTCTTCTTCTTCTCCTTCTTCTTCTTCTTCTTCTTCTTCTGATGGAATGTGAGTGCCTTTGGATATATCAGGGTTTCTCTGGGAACAACTTTGGGATAAAGAAACTACTGCATACATCAAAAGAACATGGTGATGTCTGTTCCCATCAAAATTTAAAATAAAGATTTCCATTTTTTAAAAAGAGGCCATTACGTAGAGCTACTAAAATACATAATAAAAATATAATTTAAAATTCCAAGTAGGCTAATGTAGCAAGTTGAGAAGTGGGACTTTTCCTGTTCCCTCTGATTTTGGGCTGAGGTCCCAGAGCTGAGAATGAAGCATATTAGAGCCAGGAGATTCTAAAGAGGGATCCTACTCCATCTGTGTAGAACTTTCTATGGCCATATCCCTTGCCAGGGAAGCAATTCTAGGAAGTTCCTTGCACATGGTGGTTTTGCACAATACCATATGACTGCCAGTGTGTCTGTAGCTAATTAGTGATGGTTGAATATAGTGTCCCTCACTCCAAAGGTAGCCAGGCCAGTGACCTATGAGAGGGTACTTTGAAGGTGCTGCCTACTCACTTAGAGGCAATAACCATTTGCTGGTCATTGAGACTCTTTCTTTGAGTTCTGTTTTTAGACAGAAATTACAGTGAGACAGGCAGTTGATTAAGGGACAAGTCTGGAAAGCACAGATAAATAACAGTTATGCCAGTGTTGAAACATTAAAATAGAGATCCAGCAACTTCTATTAGAGCTGCCTAAATTAAAAAAAATTATTTTCATTTGATCAGACTCTATTTAAGTTTCATTATCATTAAGCTTGTTTTCCGGTGTGAGCAAGGTTTAGTCTACTCGGCATGATATTCACAGTTAGTTGGTTTGTAGGAGATACTTTTTTTCTGCTTTCATTCTTGATACATATCCACTTGAAATTCTTATCTGAGTGGGCTGCAGTTGTTGTACCAGTGTTTCTACTTGAAGTTTCCACTATTATTCCTGTTTGCTTGAACTGCAAGGCTTGACGGCATCTTCTGTGGCCATCATACTCCTTTAGGTAAAGGAAGTGTGATTAGATTTTGTGTCTGTTAGGAAAGGAAGGCTTGGAAAAATAGTATTTATTTTATCTTTTCTTAAATGTTATTTGCAATTCTATTCCAAAAAGCTCTACTACTAAAAAAAAACTTCACTTCTAAGTAGAAAATATGTTATGGTCAGGATTTAATACAGGGGTCATGGTGTTGGGTTTTGGTGGGTTGTAATAAGATTAATCTGTGGATATATATATATATATATATATATATATATATATATATATATAGAGAGAGAGAGAGAGAGAGAGAGAGAGAGAGAGAGAGAGAGAGGAAGAAGGAGGAGGAAGAGGGGGATGAGAGAGGGAGGGAGGGAGGGAAGGAGAGAGAGAGAGAGAGAAAGAGAGAGAGAGAGAAAGGAGAAAGAAAGAGAGAGATTGAGCCCTCTTTTCCAAATTTGTATTTTACACCATGAACCCAAGAGAGAACCCAGTCTTTATAAGTCACTGCAGACCTCCCTGAGTTTCTGTAGATTTTCTAGTGGGAAATTGTGTTGAAATTCATGTCACCACCATCTCTGCTTGTTAAATAGACAGTGGTGATGACTTTCTCTCCCTTAAAGGTAAGAAGCATGAACATGCAGGCTGCTCCAAGTGAGGACTTTTCTTCTTAGTGGCTTTATAATAAGGTACAACTCAGCAACCTCTGTGTGAGAATCATACTGTATTTGGACAGCAGTTCTTGGCATTTTTTTCTTTAACCTAATCTTATCTTAGGGACCTTTGTTAGTAGTTGTAACTCTTGCATGCATGGTCCTTTATCTCCAGTGCTGACCATGGGGCTTGACAGGTAGGAATTTGTTAAACAATTAAGAAATGATCCTGATAGCTGGACAGTTTAGGATTGCCACCCCAACTCATTTTTACCACTGAGATAGCCCCCCTCCCCCATCTTCCAATGTTTTCTTTATTTTATTTTATTTTTGGTACTGGGGTTTGAACCCAGATGTATTCTACCTCTGAGATACATACCCAGCTCTCTTTATTTTTTTTAAAACAGGGTCTCACTAAGGGGGACTTGCTAAGTTGCTGAAGATCACCTAGTACCTGTGATCCTTCTGTCCCAGCTTCCTAAGTACTGGAATTATAGGCATGTGCTGTGGCACTTGGCCAGCAGTGTCTTTAAATGAGAGCTTTTTATCAGAGTTCCAACCAGTCTACACAGGGTAGCTGTAGTGTTACATAATTCTTTAAAGAAAGAGAGCAAGAATTTTAAGTATTTTAATTCTACGTATATTCATTATTAGAAGGCAAGTGCTAGTTGTCATTGGAGATGCAAAGATAAACACAACATAATCCCAGGTCTCCAGGAGTTGGTAGAAGAAACAGGGATGTTAGTAGGCAACTTTAACAGAAGGAGAAAGAAATTTTGTAAATATTTTGTGGATACAGTGCTTTTGAGCTGGTCTTTGAAGGCTGGAGGAATATGACTCTAGGCTATGGTGCAGGAGAAGAAATCTCTGTTCCAGGTGGAAGAGCAGCCTGGGCAGAAGGGTGGGAACAAGGAAGAAGAGAGTATAACTTGGGAGTGAAGGCAGCACAATGCAGCTTTGTCTGTGTGTAGTAATTGGAAAGGTGACATGGGAGCCATTGTTTAAAGTGTTTTGAATGCCAAACAGCATTTTGGACTTTATTTTGGGCAAAATTGAAAGTCTTCAAATAGTTTTGAGCAAGGAAATGATATATGGTAGAATTGTGAAATGAAATAGTTCTTAATTGGTGCTGTGCATGAGAATCCTCTGTGAAGTTTGTAGGAATAACCATGCTAGATTCTCAACCTGAATGACTCAGAATTTATGGGTTGGAACATGGATGTGTGGATTCTCAGTTTCATGGGTAGTTCTAATTCATACCAGTAATTAAGAACACCTGGAGTAGTGGAATGGGCATTCAAGACTTGTTTAGTGGACAAGTAACTTAACTTTTCTGAATTTCAGTTTCCACATCTGAAAAGAATTAGGAATAATAATGCCTGCAATCTCTCTCTCCTGGGGTTATTATGAAGATCCTATATGATAACATGTAAGTGTTTTATGAGCTATAACATGTATAAAAATATAGTGATTATGATCGTATTTGAGTTTCAGCTGTAAGGAGTTAAAGTAATGTGTTTATTGTAAGACTATCAAGGAAACAGGAAATGGCTGCATGGGCCTTATGAACAAGCTCCTTGCTTGAAATACTGCATTCTCGGTGTGGAACATCATGGTCATCCTTTCATTTTTAGCTTTTGCAATTCTCTCTCTGTGTGTCCTTCTCTCACAGCTATTTATTGTCTACTGTGAGTCACGCTGCACTGCATTTTTAGATGTTAGAGATAGAGTGGTGAACAAAAAGACCTTGGCCATAGACTGGTAAAGTCTGTATAAATATTCTAAAATCCAAAGCACTCTGAATTATTTTTTATATACTTTTATTGGTGCATTATAGTCTCACGTCATAATGTAAACCATGTTGACAGTGGCATACATGCACACACACTTTGTACCCCCCCTCACCCAAACCCTGCCTTTCCGTCTCCTCCCTTCCCCATATAGAGAACTGAGACTGACATTGGTATTTTCACATATGTATACATAGCTGATGGTAGTAATTCCTTCAGTGAATCTCCCTCTTTCCTCTCCCCTTCCCTTAGACCACCTCCCTGGCTCCACTGAGGTTTCTCCTCCATTATCTGGAGTCCCTCTGGTGTCCTCATTACGTACTAACTTTCACATATTAAAGAACACATATGATCCTTCACTCTCTGTGACTGGCTAATATCACAACATAATCTTCTCCAGGTCCTTCCATTTTTGTGCAAATGACATAATTTTGTTCTTTATTGCTAAGTAGAATTCTATTGTGTGCATACTCCATGATTTTGTAATCCATTCATCTTTAATGGACACCTAGGTTGGTTCCATAGTTTGGCTATTGGGAATTGTGCTGCTATGAACATGGGTGTGCATAATATTACTGTAGTACTCTGGTTTTACCCCCTTTGGAAAGATACCCAGGAGTGGTATAGCTGTATCATATGGTAGATCCATTCTTAGTTTTCTGAGAAATCTCCACACTGATCTCCATAGAGGCTAAACTAATTTGCAATGCCACCAACGGTGTAGAAGAGTTCCAATTTCCTCACATTCTTGCCAACATTTATTAATTTTTTGAATTTTTGATGATTGCCATTCTGATTGGGGTTAGATGGATTTACAGTGTAGTTTTGATTTGCATATTCCTGATTGCTAATGATGTTGAACTTTTTTTCATGTATTTATTGGCCATTTGTATCTCTTCTTTTGTGAAGAAATTGCTAATTTCTTGATTGGGTTTTTTTTTAGTGTAAAGTCTTTTAAGTTCTTTGTATATTCTAGATATTAGTCCTCTACCAGAGGGATAACTGGCAAATATCTTCTCCTATTCTGTAGGTTTTCTCTTTAGACTCTTAATGCTTTCTTTTGATGAACAGAAACTTTAAAATTTAATGCCATCCCATTTATTAATTCTTATTTTAATTTCCTGAACTTTGGGGGTCTTGTTGAGGAAGTTTCTACCTGTGCCTATGTGTTAGAGTGTTGGACCTATGCCCTCCTCTAGTAGCTTCAAAGTTTCTGGTCTAACTTCCAGGTCTTTGATCCATCTCAAGTTGACTTCTGTGCAGTGTGAGGATTTAGTTCCATTTTCCTACACCTGGATAATCAGTTTTCCCAACAACATTTATTGAAAAGGCTGTTTTGTCTCCAGCGCATATGTCTGGCACCTTTGTCAAAAATTAATTGGCAGCCGGGCGTGGTGGCGCACGCTTGTAATCCCAGCATTCGGGAGGCTGAGACCGGAGGATCCGGGTTCGCGGCCAGCCTCAGCTACCTAGTGAGGCACTCCGCAACTTAGTGAGACTCGGTTTCAAAATAAAGAATAAAAAATAGGGCTGGGGGCGTAGCTCGGAGGTAGAATGCCCCTGAGTTCAATCCCCAGTAC
>PVLC010015621.1:0-36761 GCA_004027655.1 Graphiurus murinus
CTAAAAACAAAAAAGCACCCTTCCCACCTTCTTATGGAGAGGTTTCGTCAAATGCACGTGATATGCGAGGTTTTGTAAACTCTAGGATGGTAGATCAATTTAATTCATGTTTGTTTTTTCTTGTTGATAAGTGAAAACAGGTATCTGACCAGCTACTATTTTAGCATGCCCCGTCACTTGAAAAATGTCGTATTTCATATAGCTAGACATGCTCTAGCACATTGTCAGCACAGAAGTTAGGCTGAATTCCTAAGGTCTCTGTGCAATAGTCATAACTCAAATTTAGAAGGAAGATGGCTGAGTAATATGCAGTTAACAGAAATTGATTTGGATCTGCAGTCAAGCATAAGGCCCAGTTCCCTCAGCCCCATTTTACTCTGGCTGAATGTTTATGCATCCAAGAACACAGAGCACAGTGGGGTTTTCAGAATATTCCAGTTACAAAAGTGTTCCCAGTCGAATGTGCTACTCTACAACCCTGATGCTAGTCTAAATAATCCAGTGCGAGTTTATTATTCTCTCAGTACAAGCACTCTAGCACTGTCACGCTTCCCCCTGTCCCTCTGAAGGGATACTAAACAAAAGTCAGAGAGCTTCTCCGTTTGGCTTTTCATTTCGTGCCTTTGTTATTTT
Source organism: Graphiurus murinus (assembly GCA_004027655.1). Classification (NCBI taxonomy): domain Eukaryota; kingdom Metazoa; phylum Chordata; class Mammalia; order Rodentia; family Gliridae; genus Graphiurus; species Graphiurus murinus. The sequence continues at coordinate 634 of PVLC010015621.1, forward strand.
GTCTCCGTTCACACAAAATGCTTCATGCATCTGGAGAGCCCACAGGGAATTGGAGCAAGCCAAAGGATCTGTGGGGAGAGTACTTAGAGTGTACTCTTAGAATTCAGTCTCCTCCCCAACCGTGGAGAGGATGGAAGTTGGGTCATCTCTTCGCATTCCCTCAGGCAAGCGAGAGGACTTTCAAGGAGATCTCTCCTCGGGGACTCCGGTGTGCTCCATCTCCAGGAGAGACTAATGGGTGCTACGACATGGGGTGAGGAACATCTCACAGAGTAGGCGTGCGCCTGCCCCTCCCCCCAAGCTCCAGCTACTCTAGGATTCCCTCGTTGAGACGTCACTTTGCCACCGGCCACTGTTAGCTCCACATCCTGTTTCCTGGGAGACGCCACAGGCTTCCACAAGTCTCTCAGCCAGAGCGTCGTCGCTGGCCTGGCCAGCCCTTGTCTCAAGACTGATACCCTCCTGTCCCGGAGGGCTCAATTCCCCCCTCCCCCCGATTCTCTGAGAAGGGAAAGCAACGACAGCCTCATGAGTGAAACTGGAGAGGCCAGCTCAAAGGAAGTGGGTGCCTCGGTCTCCCCCAAACTGGCTCAGAAACATCTCGCATCCTTGGGAAGTGGAGAGCCTTCTCTGGCCCTAGTCGCTGGCAGCGTCGGCGGGGACTCGATCTCCAAGGCCACCGCGACTGTGGGCGCTAAGGGAAAGTCGTCCAAGAAGATCATTGCCAAGAGGGTGCGAGGCTCAGTCAAGTGGTTTAATGTGAAGAATGGGTACGGTTTCATCAGCAGGCACGATACTCAGGAAGATGTATTCGTTCACCAGTCAGCCATCACCCGGAACAACCCTCACAAGTATCAACGCAGTGTGGGTGAAGGTGAGACCGTCGAGTTTGACGTTGTGCAAGGTGAGCGGGGCATGGAGGCCGCTAACGTGACCGGACCCGCAGGAGCTCCAGTGGAGGGGAGCCGCTATGCAGCTAGCCGTCCCCACTACTTTCGCCGGGGCTTCCCTCGCCGCCGCAGCACACCGTCACCTCTAGGACTGCGGGATGCTGAAGACCAGCTGGAGGAGAGTAAGGGTGGCCGCGGAGGCTCCACTGGGCCCCGGGGCCCTTGGCGTTGCTTTCCCAACCCATCTCAAGACCGAAGGCTTTGGCACTTCTCGCCCTTCCGAAGGTCCCGGGCCCTGGCCTTCCACCCATCGTGCCTCCCTCACAGGCACAGCCCCAGGGCCCCTCACACGCACAGCTCCGGGGCCCCTCGCCAGCCAGGCTCAGTCCCCACAAAGCCCGAGGATGCGCCGCGGCGGGGGCCAGTCCCCAGCTACTTGCTGAGTCGCCCGAGGGGCAGAGGCATGGCTCCCAGTTCACGACCCTCCGCGGTCCTCTCTGACTTGCTGGAAGAAGAGAACAAAGAAAGTGAAGGCAAAGCAGGTGGCCCACAGCAGAAGCTCCTGCTGCACTGTGGATCCCGCTGCCCCAGCAACCCTGGAAGCCAACCGCAGCAGCCACCAGGTGCCCAGGGCCAAGACCCTCAGGGAGAAGAGGACAACACCATAGAGAAGGGCCCTGTTGAAACACCAGCGTCTGAGGCTGTGGCTCAGAAGAGCAGCCCTGCAGAAGAGGAGGACACCCCTGGGGTCACAGATGCCCCCTCTGCTGCCCAGGCTCAGTAACAGCCTGGCTCCCTCCCCAATGACTCCCTGGCCTAGGCTGCAGGTGAAGTCCCTTTGAGATGATGCCCTTTGGTGTAACCTAATCCCCAAAGGGAACTTTAGGAACATAGACGTTGACTATTGGACTCTCGCCCTGAAAACAATACATGCCCACTTCCCCAAGGTTTGAGGATACACAAGATACGCACATATTTAAATTCCTTGTTAACATCTGCCTTGATATGTTCAGTATACATACTAGCACACATTCCTCTGAAACTATCATTTCTGACCAGTAGATCCACAACAATTTTTACAAGCCCTAAGGTGAATCGGGTGAACTACTTTAGAAGACAGCTTCCATTTTAATACTAACAGGAATAACATCTCACATCGAAGATTATCTGATATTACTATGTGATTTTTATTCACCCGAGTGGTCAACTTATTAATAAATCACTTCATCTTGCTTTTATCTGGTATCATGTTTGTCTAATTCTTTTTAAAGCTTGCTAGGGCATAATTGTGTGGGGATAGTCCTTAAGGGATTTGATCTAATATCATTTATGTATTCAAAGAGGACATGGAAGCAGGTTATATTTTATAGAGCTGAAAAACATTTAGTTCATAATATCCATCTGTCCTTTTAGTTGAGATCATCCAGAAAACCTATAGATGAACCCTGAAATGATAAGCAGATGAGGTTCAGACCACCTCAGCTCCTCCTCAGAGAGCAGAGAATTTCCAACTTCAAATGATACTCCTACTCTGTTTTTAATTTATATATTGGCTGCGATTGGGTGGTGGATGTCTGTGGCTGGGTTTGGTATGGGGTGGGGCATTCAAATAATCCTGTTTTAGAAAAGTGGAAATGCCAATGTTTCCCAAAAGTTTAGCCCTTTCTCATACCATGTGCCCTTGGCCACTAGGGTTTGTTCCCTCACCATTGTCCATGTCTGTGGGGGTTCCACACACAGTGCCAAACAAATGTAGGCTATGCATGGTTGCCTTCTGGGAGGCTCTTCTCCAAGTATATGGCCAGCATTGTGTTGCCCACTTGTGTCAGGGCAAATTTGCAGTCTTCTGAGGGGACCTGGGATATGATGAAGTCAACTTGCCACTTCTGTACAGGTTTCCTCCCTCAAGCCATCCACCCAATCACATGAGGTATTGACCATAGGTCACTCATGGAAGAGGCATCGAAAATGTCACATATGCATATGATCTCTGAGTTCCATGGTGGGAGCCCCCACCTCTTTGTGATAGGCCAGAGAGCTTTTCTTCCTTTGAGGTCTGTCTTTCTACATAGTCAAGTAGTCACGTATTTAGCTGACAATCTTCTAGCTAACTCACTTGAGCCAGGTCTTCCACATCCTGATTACCTGGCAGAGAAGCATGGCCATATTCTGCTACATGATATACATAAAATCCCAAATGTAGAATTTCCATTTATCATTTCAAATCATTATGCCCTTCCACATCTGTGACCAAGGGCCTAAAGGAAATTTTTTATTCCTTTGATGTTGTGACAGGATCCACTCAAACCCATCAGGTTAGCTTAAAAAAAAATGCAATTCGTAGGTCTGCTCTTGTACTAATATGTCCAAGCCTTATTATTCTACAACTATTTTTGCTTTGAGAAAAGGTCTCAAGGTTCTCAAGTTCCATATACTACCAGGTTTTTACTTTTTACAAAACTACACAATGGTCTTTAACATTTATGTTAAATACAGAATGGAGGGATGACAGCATCTCAATACTCTTAAGAATATCTGTGATTGTTTAGGAGTAAGGGAAACTTGGATTTTATGTACAATATCAGTGCCCCACACAATAACCCTCAAGTACTTAGCAGACAGCCCAGGTCATTCCAATTTGGAGGAGTTGATGGCCCATCATCTCTCTTAGAGATATGCCACCACCACTTGACCTGCCTCCTCTAGGTGAGGAAAAGACTTGAAAGTTAACATCATACCACTGATAAAATAAAAGATTGATACTTTGTCAGGTTTTGTCCAGGAGGCCAGAGCTGCCACCACCATCTCATGACATATCATTGGGCTATGTAAATATTCTTGGTTAAGGTCACTGAAAGTCCATTTTGCCCCTCCCACAAAAAATACCACAGCTCCTGACTTTATTGGACCTTATGTTTTATTTGCCCTCCTCCACCTTCTGACCCAAGATCATATCTTTTGCTTCTTAATCTTTTCAGGTCTCACATATCATATATGTCCAGGCTGGAGAAACAGATAGGCCCACTAATAAAGGACTCAATGTTGACACCAGAGCTCCATAATATTAACCTAGATCCCTTTGGAGAATGATGTCCTTCTTTCTTGCTGTGCATGTTTCATTATCAGGAGCAGTGTAGTTTGCTTCACAAACATCCTGCTTCATCCCTCTCTTAGGAAGTCTTTCAGTTCTTTCATGGATTGCCATCATGTGGGCACCATGGGTAACTCCCCCAAAGGGACCAAGCATTTTTACAGGCAGCTATTAAACAATACAATAAAGAGATGGTCCATGTTCTCATTGAGTCTAATATAAATGTTGCAGCAGGGTAATATTTATATGGTGACCCAGGCAATTTTACCCATTTCACTTCTTGATAGGAGTATGCCTTCAGCAACAGTGTCCAAAAGCCACAACCACCATTCTGTTATATTTTCCCTGGACTTCTGCCTAAACATGTTCTCCAGTTCTACCAATTTAGCAGCAGTATAATCTCTCCTGAATATAAACACATGAACGTGAGGATGGGGTTAATTATCAACATCCACTCCCACTAACTGTTGGGAGCCATTTAGCCCACATGATGAGGTCACCATTTCGGACCAGCTCAGCTAGGTACATAGTACTTGCTGAATGGAAATTGTCCACAAACAAACAAGCTTTCTTGGACTGGATGGGGGCACAAGGTAGATTTCGATGACCTCCTATTCTCCCAGAAATGTTTACCTTGCCCCTCCCTAAACCTAGCTTGTGATTGCCTCTCCCTAAACCTAGCCGCTTTCTAAACATGGCCATAATTGCCTCTCCCTAAAGCTAACACATGACTGCCTTTCCCTAAACTTAACTCATGACTGCCCTGCCATTTAACCATTTTAGAGATGTTTTATTTAAACCCTCAATAAAAAATGAAGCTTGTCAAAGGAGAAGCAGAAGCCTTTTGGGTTTTCTCCTCAGCCATCCCTCATTTCTCTAATAATAATAACAATCTCTAAAAATAATCATTTTTGACTCCAAGTCGTTTTATGTGATAGGCTTGTAACAGCAGCAGCTTTCCGTGGCAGATAGTACCCAGCACAACAACTAACCTTGGCTGATATAACTTCTCAATTATGACCAGTCTGGCCCTTGGTACTGGCACCTCAATCAGCTCATCCCAGTTTTCATCCTCTCCTTCTGAGAATCTGGATTCACAGGTGTCCCATTTATGAGAGTCCCAGTCTATTTGAGCAACCACCATCTTTGCTCTAGTTCTTGGTAAACGTTAAGCTTTTAGTTTAGTAAATCATCAGGCTAGAGTTTTAAACTTCACATCAGCACTTTTCACAGGACCAGTCAATTGCCCAGTAGTCTCTGATTTAGTTAAACACACTGCATGCTCCAGTTTTAACTCCTCCTGCAATTGCTTAACATGGGGTTGTGTATAAAGCTATGCCTTTGTTGCTGCCCTCACCACCATAAGAAGGAGCCATCACACAACTGCTGCTATCTTACATAACTCTCTCTTTTTTGATAATATTGCCTTCCCCACAAGCAATAGTATTTCCCTTAATACTTCAGTTGTGTTGGTGTCATGCTCATACTCACTTTGATGGCTGCCAGGCATTCACCTAGAGGTGGAAGGTCATCCTAGAAGTTCCCTTCCCACTGTTCCTCTTTCTTAACTGTCCTAGTACCTGAACTCATAAGGGTTGCTTTTGTCTCCTACCTGGCTTACAAATTGTCTCATCCACAGCCCAGTTGTACCAGGGCAATAGAGTGGATTATGAAAAACGAAGGAAAGTGCATGAATACAGCATGGGAGATGTATTATTTATTGAGGAGGAAATTATACAAGAGATTAATGACTGATCCAAGAATAGTTCAGTGGTGTCAGGCTGAGTCCACCACTATTCCTCAGGGTGCTTTGCCAAACAGTGCCTTCTTTTCCTTACCCTATTTTGTACATTGGCAACTGGTTGGATGAGTGGCCCCTGTACTTTTCCATTGTCCTCAATCCCATACCTACGTCTACTCAGAGAGACTTTTCTAATGTTATGCTGTAGGACCACAGGTAACATCAGCATCAGCTTGCTTAGTTTGCTTGTATCACCAGCATCTAAGAAGCAACTGTCCTGGTGTACCCACAAAAAAGTAGATTTCTACAGATAACATTAGGTTGCCCAATTTGCAAGTGTGCATGTGAGAAAGACAGTGTCCTTCAAGATAATATGTACGTGGACTTTTTGGCCCAGGCTTGCACTCCCTGTCCCCTTAACTTTGCTAGTTTTTGGGGAACAGAAAGAAGACATCCAGGTTCACAGTTTTTACTGTACCTCTTTTTATTGGGGAAACTATATTTGTGTTAGCTTTTAACTTACTCTGACAAAATAGCTGAGAATATCTACTTAGAATAGCAAAAATTTATTTGGTCTCATAATTTCAGAGGTTTAAGTTCATGGTCACTTAGCACCATCGCTATGGGCCTATGGTAAGGCAGGACATCATGGGAGAGAGATACTGGTAGATCAAAAAAGTTGACTTCAGCCAGGTGCGCTGGCGCATGCTTGTAATCCCAGTACTTGGGAGGCTGAGACCAGAGGATTCAGGTTCGTGGCCAGCCTCAACTACTTAGTGAGGCCCTCTGCAACTTAGTGAGACTCTGTTTCAAAAAATAAAGAATAGAGCCGGGCGTGGTGGCGCACGCTTGTAATCCCAGCATTCGGGAGGCTGAGACCGGAGAATCCGGGTTCGTGGCCAGCCTCAGCTACCTAGTGAGGCACTCCGCAACTTAGTGAGACTCGGTTTCAAAATAAAGAATAAAAACTAGGGCTGGGGGTATAGCTCGGAGGTAGAATGCCCCTGAGTTCAATCCCCAGTACCAAAAAAAAAAAAAAAAAAAAAAAAAAAAAAAAAAAAAAAAAAAAAAGAAAGAAAGAAAAGAAAAGAAAAGAAAAAAGTTGACTTCGTGCCACCCAGGAATGACAGAGAGACAGATGGCAAATTTTTGAGATGACCTCAATATAACTTTCCTATTTTTCTGGTGTAAAGTACTTGTGTGTTTTGTTGTTGTTGTTGTTTGTTTGTTTTGGTACTGGGGATTGAACCCAGGGGCATTCTACCTCTGAGCTACACCACCAGCCCTTTCTATTTTGAAACAGGATCTTGCTAAGTTACTGAGACTGGCCTTGAACTTGTGGCTCTCCTGCCTCAGCCTTGGCAACATAGTGAGATCCTATCTTAATAAAATAAATAAAGTACAAAAGCAAGGTGGAATTTTTGCTAGATTCTTCCAGCAGAGAAAAGGGGCTATTACCAATGAAGCAAAAAATGTACTTATCACATTATCAATATGTTTTTTAATGTGTGCTACTTGTACAGGTGTTTTCATATCTTTGTATTACTGGTGTATTATAATTTTGCATGATATTGAGATTCCTAGTGATACATTAATATATGCACATACCATATTTTGGTCTGTTTCCTTCCCCATATTTGCCTTTTCTCTCCCTTCCTCCCTCCATACACATGATACAGAGATTTATAGTGATACATTAATCTATTCATATGACATTATATGGTCTAGCTCCTTCCCTATAGCTCCACTTTTTCCCCTGATTGGCGTTCACTTCTTTACTGTTCTGTCTTCTAAGATTTATATAGTCTTTTTTCTTTTTTGTTTTGTCTCTAGTACTATATTGAATGGCAGTGGTGATAGTGGGTATCCTTGTCTTGTTCCTGATTTTAGAGAAAATAATTTCTGATTTTCTCCATTGAGTATTGTCAAACCTGTGACAAAGTAGAACAGTCCTGAAGGGGGAAGTGAGGAATAAAGAGAAAGTCAATACTAAGTCCGTTACTGGGAGGGCTGACAGTCAATACTGTAGCCCCGAGTTTATTTAACTGGACCCTTTTATCCCATTCCACAAGGAAGCAGATACAAGAAAAATAACATGCGAACGTTAGTTACACCATGGCAACATAACATACAAAACATTATATGAGGTCCTATAGCCCCTACAAGACCTATTGTCTTAATGTACTGATTGTACCGAAGCCCCTCAACCATATCTTAGTAAAAGCGTCATAAGCGTCTATATCCAGGTTACTGTTTCCTAGGTCTATAATGTCAACACACAACGCCTGGTTGATTTTAGCAAAACATGGGTAGTTAAACATAGTCTCCAACAGAGTATGATGTGGGCTTTAGGTTCATAACTTATTGTCTTTACGATGTTGAGATAAGTTCCTAATTTCTTCATTGTTTTTAACATCTGAAAGGATGTTGAGTTTTTGTCAAGTGCTTTTTCTGCATCTATTGAGATGATCATGTGATTTTGGTCCTTAGTTCTTTTTATGTGATGAATTGTATTTATTGATTTGCATATGTTGAACCAAACCTGCATGCCTAGAAAAAACCGACTTGGTTGTGTGTACAATCTTCTTGATGTGGCTTTGAATGAAAATTGTTAGAATTTTATTAAGAGTTTTTGCATCTATATTAATCAAGGACCTTGGTCTGTAATTTGCTTCAAATATAAGAGAAAACTTGTAGCCCTTGATTTTCTGTATATGACTGATATCACTTGCATGATATCTCCAATTCTATCCGTTTTCTAGCAAATGACATTGTGCTCTTCATGGATGAGTAAAACTATATTGTGTGGAAAGTAAAAAATCGTATGTTCTCCCTAATATGCGGAAGCTAGGGAGAAATTGGGTCATAAGAGGGACTCTAGATGAAGAAGGAGAAACCTTAGATGAGCAAAGAAGGTGACTTAACTGAAGGTCATGGGGAGGCACCCTAATGCACATGATGTATCTTCACAAACATACCAAAGTCAATCACTAAATTGAACCTGAAAAGGAGGGAGGGAGAGGGAGTGGGGCTGGGATTGGGGAAGGGTTAAATGAGAGATGTGTGCACGTATGCCTTTACCAGCTTGTACCTAACAAAGATGTATGATTATAATGCACCAAAAATAAGTAAAATAAAAATCTAAGCTACCAATAAGATCTTCACCCTAAAAAAAATCTGTTCTGTGTATAGACCACATACTTTTCATCCAGTCATTTGTTCATGGCCACTTAGATTGGTTCCATAACTTAGCTATTGTTTATCAGACTGCTAGGAACATGGGTATGCGTGTATCACCATGGTAATTCGACTGTAGAACTTTTAAAAAGATACCTAGTAGTGGGATAGATGGGTCATATGGTGGTTTCATTCCTAGACTTTTGATAAAACTCCACACTGATTTCCATAGTGGTTGTACTAATTTACAGTCCCACTCAATGTAAAAGTGATCCTTCCCCCCCACATCATACTAGCATTCAGTATTATTTGTATTCTTGATGATTGTCATTCTGACTGAAGTAAAATATTATCCCAGTGTAGTTTTGATTCAGATTTCCCTGATTGCTGATGATGTTGAATATTGTTTTCATATATATATATATATATATATATATATATATATATATATATATAGAGAGAGAGAGAGAGAGAGAGAGAGAGAGAGAGAGAGAGTCTATTAGTACTTCTTTTGAGAAGTGTCTATTAAGTTAAATTGCTCATTAACTGATTGGGTTATTTGTTTTTGTTTTTGTTGTTGTTGTTTTTTTTGAGTTCTTTATATTCTGGATATTAATCCTCTGTCAGAGGAGTACCTGGAAGAGATTTTCTCCAGCTGTGTAGGCTTGTTATTTATGTTCTTAATTGTTTCCTTTTCTATTCAGAAGCTTTTAAATTTGATGCCATCCAATTCATTGATTAATGGATTTATTTCTTGGGCTTAGGGGACATAGTGAGGAAGTCTCTAATGTGCCCATATATTGGAGCATTTTTACTCTTTTTTTTTCTAGTAATAGTAAATGTTCTGGTCTGATTTTCCTGTCTTTGATCCATTTTTGAGTTGACTTTTGTGCAGGGTGAGTGATAGGGAGTCTCAATTCATTCTTCTACATATATATACCCAGTGCTTCTAGCACCATTTGATGAAAAGGCTATATTTTTCCCAAAAGTATGTTTGTTTGCCAACTCTGTCAAGGATCAGCTAAACATGACTGTGTAGATTTGTCTTTATGTCTTTTGTTTCATTGGTCTATAGTCTATTTTATACCAATACCATGCTGATTTTGTTATTATAGCTCTGTAGTATAATTTGAAATCAGATATTATGATGCCTCTAGCATGGTTCTTATTGCTCAGAATTTCCTTGGGAATTCTGAATGTTCTATTCTTCCACATAAAATTTAGGGCTATTTTTCTAGTTCTATGAATAATGACACTAGTATTTTGATACAGATTGCATTGAATCTATATATCATATTTTGTAGTATGACTTTTTATACTTTTATTTGGTGGATTGTATTTATGAAGCATACTGAGGTATAGAGTGATAGAAACATGCATGCACAGAATTCTTGGAGCACATCCCTCTGGATCCTATCCTCTTGGTATCCCTCCCAGTACATGTCTTTGAGGTTGGTATTGGTGATTTTGTATACAACATAGCATTATTTGAACTATTATACTCCTTATGTCTCCATCTCCCCTCCTCCCTTCCCTAAACCGTATCACTCCACTGGAGTGATTATTTTGACAATATGTACTCTTCTGTGCAAAAGCATGGGATTTCTTTCCATGCTCTAATTTCTTATTCAATTTTTTTTTAAATTCAGAGTTCTATAATTTTCATTTTTGAAGTCTTTTACCCACCTTGATTAGATTTTTTGGTATTTTTGTGGTTAGCATGAATTAAATTATTTTTATGATTTCTTTTTCAGCACACTTTTTACTGATTCTTGTATATTGACTTTGGATCCTGCTACTTTGGTTAAATGGATTATTGGTTCTAGAAATATTCCAGTTGAGTTTTTCAGGCTTATGATTATAGGATCATGTCATTTATGAACAGATAATTTCACTTTTACTTTTCCTGTATGTACCCCTTTACTTTTCTTCTCTTGCTTATTTACACTGACTAAAATTTCAAGTATTATATTGGATAGGAGTGACAATAGTAGACATCTTTGTCTTGTTCCTGACTTTAGAGGAAATGCTTTAAATTTTTCCCATTTAGTATGATGTTGGCTTTGGATTTGCCATATATAGCCTTTACAGCATTTAGGAAAATAATTTCTATCCCTCCTAATTTCTTTAGTGATTTTAACATGAATAGGTTCTTCATTTTGTTGAATGCTTTTTCTAAACATGACTGTGTATTTAGTTCTATTTATGTGTTAAATTACATTTATTGATTTGTATATGCTGAACCAATCTCGCATTCCCGAAATAAAAAGAAAAAAAAAGTTGGTTATGATATAGTCTTCTTGATATGATTTTTAATATGATTTGCTAGTATTTTATTACGGATATTTGCATGTATGCTCATCAAGCCTATTGTTCTGTAATTTTCTTTTTATGATGTGTCCTTATTTGCTTTTTGTATCAGGCTGATAATGGCTTCAGACAATAAATTATGGAGTATTCCACCCATTTATATTTTATGGAGCACTTTGAGGATTAGCCTGACTTTCTCTTTAAATATTTGGTAGAATATTGCTTGGAATCCATCTGATCCTGATCTTTTCTTTGTTGGAAGAGTTTTTATTACTGCTTCAATCTCTTTGCTTATTAACAAAGTATTTAGATGTTCTATATTCTCTTCCTTAAATTTAGGTAGAGGATATGTGTATAGAAATTGTGAAATGTTTTTGTAGTTTTTTAAATGTATTGAAATATAAATTGTCAAAGTAATCACTAATTGGCCTCTATATTTTGAAGCTCTCCATGGTCAGATCTCACTTTTCACCTCTAATTTTATTAATTTGGTTCTTTACATTCTTTTGACCAGGTTGGATAAGGGTTTATCATTCTTGGTTATATTGTCAAAGAACCAATTATTTTTTGCATTGATTTTATATTTTGTTAATTTTCCTTTGCATTGATTTCAGCTCTGATCTTAATTATTTTCTGCCTTCTATTGGCTTTGGGATTTGTTTGTTCTGGTTTTCCTAGGGCTTTGTGATGTATCTTTAGATTGGTTATTTGGCATATTTTGGTTTTTATTAGTGTGGCCACTCAATACTCTAAACTTTTATCCTAAAACTGCCTGTATATCTTTGCCAGCTACTCCTCTAATAGAGGACTAATATCTATTAGAATATACAAAGAACTTAAAAGACTTAACACTAAAAAGACAAATAACATGATCAAGACATGGGCAATTGAACTAAAAAGATACTTCACAAAAGGAAATACAAATGGCCAATAAAAATATTTAACATCATTAGCAATCAGAGAGATGAAAATCCACACTACACCGAGATTCCACCTAACCCCAATTAGAATGGCAGTCATCAAGAATACAAACAACAGTAAAGTCTGGTGAGAAGTTGGGGAAATAGGAAATCTTCTACACTGTTGGTAGATTGCAAATTAGTGCAGCCACTATGGAGATCAGTGTGGAGATTCCTCAGAAAGCTGGGAATGAATCCATCATATGATCCAGCTATACCACTCCTGGGTATCTTTCAAAGGTACTAAAATCAGAATATTATAGTGATATATGCATATCCATGTTTATAGCAGCACAGTTCACAATAGCCAAATTATGGAACAAACATAGGTATCCATAAATAGATGAATGGGTTAGAAAATTATGAGATATACACACAATGGAATTCTACTCAGAAATAAAGAAGAAAAAATTATGTCATTTGCAGGAAAATAGATGGACCTAGAGAACATTACTTTAAGTGAGATTAGCCAATCATAGAAAGTGAAGAGTCATATATTCTCTCTCATATGCGGATGCTAGAGAGTAACCAGGATACAAGAGGGACTTCAGATAATGGAGGATAAACCACAGTGGAGTAAGGGAGGTGTGTGTTCTAAGGGAGGGTGTTGGGGGGGAGAATTAATGAAGGAAACACTTTCATTGATATTACGTACATATGTGAATTTACTAATTCCAATCTCAATATCATGTTTGGAGAAGGGGAGGGAGTTGGGGGGAAGCTCACCAAGTGCTGTGTGCATGTATGTCACTATCACTCAGAATTACATTATGATGTGAATGTGAGACTACAATGCAGCAATAAAAGTTTCTTGTAAATTACATATGGTTTGATCTTGATTTTCAATCCACTTTTCTTGTCTACATCTTTTATTTGTGGTGATCTGACCTGTTATATTCAGTGTTATTATAATGAAGCATTTGTTCTTTGTGCAATGTTGATTTATGTCTGCTGTTTAATTCAGTTTTAGTTCCCTTTTACTTATTGTTCTATTGTGATTCATTTCTTCTCTGACTCTTGTTTATATTTAATTGCTTCTTGTACACTATTTCTTTTTTAAATATACTTTTATTGGTACATTGCAATTATACATTCTAGTGAGGTTCAAAGTAATAAAAAAGATACATTCACACAGCACTTGCTGTGTTTCTCTCAGATCCCAACCCCTTGAACATGTTAGTGAGATTGGTAGTGATATATTCATATATGAACATAGCACTATTTGAACTGTTTCTTTCACCAAGCCTCATTTTATCACTCCCCACCTCTCTCTTCCAAGTCTCAGAGACTGAGACTGAGACTGGCTTATCTCACTTAGCATAATATTCTCTAGTTACACCCATTTTCCTGCAAATGACATAAATGTCCTGTGAAGGATGGATGCACTCTTTTCTGGATCAGTGTTATCAGGGACAGAGGTGCTTCTTGGTTAGGCACTTTGAGAGACAGAGTTACTACTGAATCAAATTGTGGCCACTATAATCTTGGAACAGTCACTTATTTCTTATAAGATTTCTCAGCGGGGCGTGGTGGCACACACTTGTAATCCCAGCATTTGGGAGGCTGAGACCAGAGGATCCGAGTTTGCGGCCAGTCTCGGCTACCTAGTGAGGCACATCTCTATGACAGTGGATGGACCATCAGTCATCCAAATTGTATGAAACTGGGCTGTCTTCAAAGTACTTGGGGGTTATTTTATTGGGTACTGCTATAATAAATTACAAGTTTTCCCTACTGCCAGACAGTCACAGACTTGTTTGAGAGTGTTGAGATTCTGCCGTCCATCCATTCCATGTTTAGCATGAATGGTAAAATCATTGTATAATTTAGTAAAACAGAAATCCCAGTGGGACTGAGAGCCTGAAAATCTTGAGGCTTTTACTCAAGCAAAAATATTTGTAGTGCAATTACAAGTCTTGGGCACATTAGTCCACAAACAGCCCTACAAATCAGATGCTTCTAGCTACCCTAAATGTGTTTAGGCAATGTCTATGACAGTTGCTAGGCAAAACAATGAGTTCCCTTACAGTTTTGGCCATAACTATGGAAGGAGGTAAAAATGTGGGAAGAATTTTTTTTTTTTTTGTAGCATTGGGGATTGAGCTCAGGGGCATTCTACCTCCAAGCTATACCCCCCAGCCCTATTTTTTATTCTTTATTTTGAAACAGGGTCTCACTAATTTGCAGAATGCCTCACTAGGTAGCTGAGGCTGGCTGCGAACCCAGATCCTCTGGTCTCAGTCTCCCAAATGCTGGGATTACAAGCATGTGCCACCACGCCCGGTGGGAAGAAATTTTAAAATGATCGCCATGATTCGACTTGCCTGTGTATGATATAACAACATTCAGCCATGCTTCTCTGCCGGGCAACCAAGAAGCAGATAAACTAGCATAGGTTAGGTGGTTGAAAGATATGCCAACTAAAGATATGGCTGCTTGGCTGCTTAGAGAAGAAAAGCTCTCTGCCCATAGGAAAGCAATAAGGGCTTGCACGGAGATACTCAGACATTGTGCATATATGGTTCTCTCACCCTGTGAGCTAGCCATGGCCATACTACATATGATGGAGCAAGTAACTTGGCTCAGGGGAGGAGCGACTCACATAACCATGTCAGGTTGACTTTATCAGACTGCTTCCCGATGAAAGGCTGCAAGGTTGCAGATATGCACACTGAAATACTACAGGCATATGCTTGCCAAAATATCACACATAAGTCAACCACACATGGCATTCAGATGCTTGGCCCTATGGGTAGTGCCTTTACAGACATAGACAATGACAAGGGAATTCACCTGACAAGCCACATCATGCAAGAACAGTCAGAGTTTGAACACGCCTTTGTATTTCCTTTTACCTTATAATCCAGCCATAACAGGATTAATTGGATATATGAATGACCCACTAAAAAAGCAATTAAACATGAAATATGAATCCTTGGCAGTGTTAACCAAGTATCTCTGGATGGTCACCAGGACCATCAATAAATATGACTGTAGCCCACACCCTCATACCTGTGGGAAATTAAAACAATTATCTGACAACACTAAATGAATTCATATAATAATGTTTAAGAAAAACACCTAATCTGGACAAATGGGAATACAGGATAATTTTCTGTTGCTATTGCCACAGCAACTCCCCAGAGGCCATGTATAGTCTATTTGCCATGGCCTTAATGGTCCCTAGGTCCATGGGCAAAGGGACTAGAACCAGTTATAGAAATAGAAAAAATTACTAACCCAATATCTCTAATATCTAAAGGAGAATATTTCTTTTCAATATGGTATTCACTACCAAAACCACATGGAATATTGAGACAAGAAAACCTTCGACCTGTGTGGAGAAACAGTTCCCAGCCTTGAATGCAGGCTGTGGAGAAACAGTTCCAGCCTTGAATGCAGGCTCTATCTGAGACATAAATGAGGTTAGATACTATGTTTGCTGATATACTTGGAAAACCAAGTGTGAGAAAAAGCAGACTTTTTCTACAGCCACATAGTGTTCTGCCGAAATTTATTCTTATGATAAGGAAGCAAGCTTCTTGGCGTGGTGACTGGTAAACTGTGTTCTGGATTTCTAATATGCTTGGATACATTATGAAGAGAGGACAAAGAAATGTAGGACAAGGAGACTTGGGACAGGAAGGTGGTTAAATTAGAGACTGTATCTTTTTCATTCCAGTTCTGGACAAAGCATCTTATGATTTTATGAAAGAAAGCCTGTCTTTTGTTTTTCTGTCTATAAGTATCAAGCTGAAGCCTTCAATAAACGTGCAGTTGCTGAACCCGTCGTGCTCTGCATCCCCTGCGTCCCGCGACCCTTGCCCAGGGAACCCAATGCACTAGACGTTGACAGACCTGGGCCACAGGCCGGTACTATTGTTATTTAGAAGATCACATTGCTTATGTATTGTTAAATAATCAAGATTTGACACTATTAACACCTGTTAAAATATATTTCCTCCTCAGAGCTAATCCATTGCAGAAGTACAAAGTAAAACAGGTTGCTGATTGTGCAGTGAGATGTCTCTATCCTACTCCACTAGCCTCTTGTGGCACATACAATTGGTCACCTTGGTACAATGAAAGCGAGTGTTAAGATAGAACAACACCCACTGCTCATGGACACAACTGTACAATGGCCCTATGGACTTGAATGTAAACTTATTTTCTTTTAAGGAGTTCAGCTATCATGTCTTCCACTTGGTATAAAAGCAAATCACTGTGGTTCGACCTGTGCTGAAGTATATTGTATTTAACAGCTTGGTGTGGCTAAGTGTAACACAGATGGAAATGAAATGGAAAGTTCCATTTTGTATAGGAAAAAGCAATGGTAGTAACAGCTTTCTTACCCTCTGTAAATATGAGTTGGAACTCTGTCAATCAATGTAATTTAACCACTATACACAAAGACACTTACTACAGATGATGTTGTATTACACAGCCTTTTCATTGTTGTGACCAAAATACCTGAAAGAACAACTTAGAGGAGGAAAAAATTATTTCATCACGCAGTTTTAGAGCAGTCCGTGGCTGGCTGGCTCCAGGGCAGATACATTATGGTGGCAGTGAATGGCTGAGAAAAGCTATTCAACAAATGGTGGCCAGAAACACAGTGAGACAGGAAATGCCCAGGAACAGATATAATTCTCAAGGCTACGTTCCCAGTGACCCATCTCTACCCAGCCATGCCATACCTCTGGACTTTGCCGCATGGGAGACATGCTTTCAAGACATGAGCTTTTGGGGGGACATTCCATAGCCAAACCATAACAATCCATGCCTGACTCCCAAAAGCTCACACCCATCTCACAATGGAAAATATATTCAGTATATCTCTAAGTCCCAGCATTGCTCAATAATTCAATCCCAAAGTCTCCTCTAAGACTCAAGGCAAATTCTTGGCTGTGAGCCTCTTTAAAAATAAAAAAGTAAGCCGGGCGTGGTGGCGCACGCTTGTAATCCAAGCATTCGGGAGGCTGAGACCGGAAGATCCAGGTTCTCGGCCACCCTCAGCTACCTAGTGAGGCACTCCGCAACTTAGTGAGACTCAGTTTCAAAAAGATAAAGAATAAAAAAATAGGGCTGGGGGTATAGCTCGGAGGTAGAATGCCCCTGAGTTCAATCCTCAGTACCGCAAAAAAAAAAAAAAAAAAAAAAAAAAAACCAAAAAAAAAAAAAAAAAAAAAAAAAAAAAAAAAAAAACCACAAATAAATAAATAAATAAAAATAAAAATAAAAAAGTACAAAACAGTGAGGCATGCCTGTAATCCTAGTACATGGGAGGATGAGACAGGATGATAGCAGGTTCCAGGCCACTATAACAGATTCCAGGCCAGTACATGGTAACTTAGTAAAACCATGTTTCAAAAAAAAAAATCCTGGGGGTGTAGCCCAGGTAGAAACCTCTGGGTTCAGTACCCATTACCACAAAAATAAAAATAAAAAATAAAGCTAGTCACATGCTTCCAATATACAGTCAAATAGAGTAAGCATTTTAATTCCAAAAGAGAGACTAGGAAGGGTAGGAGGAAGGCAAAACTAAAAACCCAGCCAGGAAAACAAGTAAGTCCTGCAACTCCACATCTGGATCTTAGGTGCACAGTGGTGAGATATGGGCCCCAGAGGGTTTGGGCATTCCCACCCCTATTGTCTTGTCGAATTCAGCCTACACAGCCATTCTTTTAGCCTGGCTCTTATTTCAGCCTGCAGCCTTCCTCGGCAGATGTTCTATGTTTCTGGCATCTCTTAATTCCCGAGGTCTCCTTTGCAACTTATGCTTAATTCACACAGCTGTGATCAGGGCCTCATCAGGGGCTGCCTGCAAGGATTCCAATCTTGCTACATATTGCCTGACCTTCCTATGAAATCTCAGTAGATACCTCTATGATCCATTAACTCTAACATCCTGCATCCCCACAGAACTATTATCACATGGACAATGCCAAGGTCTCTGCCAGCTTGAGCAGTCACTGCTCCCCCCTTGGATTACAACTGCAACAGCCTCTGAGTGACTGGATGGCTGAGCAGAATAAAACAAATCTTCGGAAAACAATTTCTTAGATAACCCCATGTGAGCAAAGCCTAAGGTTTCTTCTCAAAGCAACCTCCTTCAAACAAGTTTCAACTTTTACAACCTTGAGCCTGCAATTGGTGGGCTTTGCTGGTTTCTGAGAGGCACTCTGGGAATCTCTTCTATTGCCTCTGTACAAAGTACTTAATTTCTCTTTAGTGTCAGTAATTGTAGCGTTCCACGCAACTGATGTTGCGTCCCATGCCACATGGGGCAGAGCAAAGCAGACCAGCCCCTTCGCTCCTCGGGACTGAACGAGAGGGAGAGTGTCACGGCTGGGCCCACCACCCTGGGGGGCCGGGGAAGCCCCCCAAAAACCAGCACCGGTCTGGAGTCCAGTCAGCGGTCAGGCGGTGCCGCAGGAACTCAACTTTATTGGAGCGCACAATAGTATCTATGGGCAGATCAGGTAGGGAGGTGAAGCTGGGGAGGGGGAGCCAAGGGAGCAGATCTTGTCACGCTTCCCTAGGTCTGAGGGGTCAGATTTCACCAAGAAAGGTCAGAGCCTGTGAGTGCCCAAAGCCACATAACATGAGCAATCCCTACAAGTAATCTCTTTAGAAACCAAATTTTGGACCCAAATTTACACTTGCTTTTCTAGCCAAACTGCATGTTTTTAGAATATTTCCCTTCTGCTTTCTGCTCCCAATTCTCACAGTAAGCCCAAAGTTCTCAAGACAAGGTAAAAATGTAGACAAGTATGTAACACTAATGTAACACAAGTGATTTTTTTGTCAACTTCCCAAAAGAGTCCGGACATATGAAATCTCTTGAGCATAGTATTTACTGTCCACATTTCTCTTAGCATTCTGGACTTCAGTGCTCCCACCAGAACTATTGATTAAAGTCTGCTTACAACAGTCTAAAGCTCCTATAGCCTATATGTTCAGGCTTTTCCAAACTCCTCCTGTAAACAAGTTACAAAGGTTCTGAACCACATGGATAGGTTTAGTCATAGCAATGACCTGATACCTCAGTACCAATTTATGGATTAGACAGCTTGTCACTGTGACCAAAATACCTAACAAGAATATTTTAGAAGGGGAAAAGGTTATTTCAGCTCATTGTCTTATAGGTTCGGTCTATGGTCAGCTGGCTCCAACACATATACATTATGGTGGCAGGTCATGTCAAAGGAAAAAACTGTTCAACTCATGGCAACTGGAAGCAAGGGGAAAGACAGAAAGTGACCAGAGAAAAATACACCCTCACTCCTCAAGGCTACACCCTCAGTGACCTACCTTCTCTAGTCACACCTGACCTATAAACCTTGCTGCACTGGGGACATGCTTTCAGCACATGAGCTTTTCTGGAAGACATTCCATATCCAAAAATAA
This sequence comes from Graphiurus murinus, assembly GCA_004027655.1. Taxonomy (NCBI): domain Eukaryota; kingdom Metazoa; phylum Chordata; class Mammalia; order Rodentia; family Gliridae; genus Graphiurus; species Graphiurus murinus. The sequence continues at coordinate 20,212 of PVLC010015621.1, forward strand.
CAAATGACAAAGCCAAACAATGTGTAAGGGAGTATATCCCTCCCTCTGGGGGTGATTATGAATATGTGATGGCCATGGGTGACTGTACCTGCCTTATCACCTAATTTGACAACATTCATGGTTAGATCTTATATACCAGCTAGTATATTTCCACCTTTGTCTACAAACCCTACTGATTGGGACATGGTAAAATCTACCACAGAATCACTTTAGCTGCCTTGTGGCTTTACCTACTTGCTCTGCATTGTTCTCAAGCAGCAAACATTGACACTAAGTTTAACAAACATACTGCTGTCTTAAATAATACTCTCAGAGCCATAATTTTGCTTTAAAATAACTATGAAAATGCAAACAGTGGTATTTCAAAAAAGAAAGGTGCTAGATATGTTAACTACAGTATAGGGAGATATTTGTGTCCTCATTGAAACAGAATGTTGTATTTCTGATAATTTTTACAATGTATCTTTGTCTCTACAGCAGTTTCAAACCCATATTATTGCTACAGATAAACTGTCCTGTTTCTGGTTGGTTACAATTACTTCCTGTTACCTGGATATATGCTATATTCAGTCCACTTCATTTTTAGCAGGACTTATTGAATTCTGTTGCTCTCTGTATTGCCCTTGCAGGATCTAGTTACAATGTACATCCTGATATGCCACCCAAGGGACATTACAGAAGATAGGCATGAGTATAAGAGCATTCAGGGACATGGGTGGATGGAGGGTATCATTATTAAGGAAAAGAAAACATAAAAATACTCTGCTCCTAAAAACCTAGCCAAGTTAAGGAAACAATGATAGCAAGCCTGGGCTGGAACGTCCAGATACATATTATATTGAGGGACACTGGCTTTCTCTTGTGAATAATAGGAACTAGGGTCAGTTAGTATTATCTGTAGAAAGATATTTTCTTGCACATATGACAGTACAGTTTCTACTTAGTATGCTTCCCATACAAGGAAACTAAGCAAGCTTATGCTTGTGATGTCACTGCTTCTACAGTGTAACATATAAAGAAACACCCTTTCTTAGTGGTGACTGATATGAAACTGATGACACTGTGAAGAGGATATATATCACTTGTCCAACTGTCCACCATTGGAAAAAGCACCATGAAGGAGGATAGAGGTACTTTTTTCTAGATCAGTGTCTTGAGAAACACAGGTGCTGTTTGGTGAGGCATGATAGTGAGGGACAGAATTGCTACAGATTCTGCCTGTGGCCACTGAAGTCTTCTTAGAGCAATCACTGATTTCTTGTAAGCTTTCCTAATAAACTATATATTTTGCATTCCATCTCCAAGAACTTTCTTTGGTCATTCAGCAATCAATCCCACTGCTCTATGACATCAATCAGTACTGTAGATTTGACACCTGTATAGTCCATCCCTTAAGCATTTTACAACAAACTTTATATCTCTGATCCAATCTCTGAATGTTTCCTATTGGCAACCGATTTTTTCCTGTTTTCCAACTCAGCAGTAGTGGAGATACATATGTGAAGTTTGACAAGAGGCAGATTATTAATATCCACTCCCACTGGCCTAGACTGATCTGTTTTTGTCTTTTGAGTTATGACTAATCTGATTCTATGCACTGTCTGCTGATTTGCTGGGTTCTTAAGAGTCCCAGTATGGGGGTCCCAGTTCTTTTGAGTAACAACCATCCTTATTCTAACTCATTGTAAACATTTAATTTTCATTTTATCAAAATGGCAGGCTAGAGTTTCAAATTATCATCTGTACTGCTCACATGAGCATGTTATTATTCAGTAGTTCGTGCTTGGGTTAAATGCATGCTTCACACTCCAGCTTTAACTCTTCCTGCAACTGATTAACATGGACTTGGGTTTACTGGGTTTTGTTTTGTTTTATTTTTACCTTATTTTAGGCTCACCATTTGTCATATTCACAACCTAGTTCCACCAGGGAAGTGGGCAGTTTACTGAAAGACTAATGACATTGAGGCATTTGTTAGAGACAGTGAGACATTTATTAGAGAAATCTTTTCTTTCTTTTTTTTTTTTTTTTGCAGTACTGGGGATTGAACTCAGGGGCATTCTACCTCCGAGCTACACCCTCAGTCCTATTTTTTATTCTTTATATTGAAACAGGGTCTCACTAAGTTGTGGAATGCCTCACTAGGTGGCCGAGACTGGCCGCAAACTCGGATCCTCTGGTCTCAGCCTCCCAAATGCTGGGATTACAAGTGTGTGCCACCACGCCCCGCTGAGAAATCTTATAAGAAATAAGTGACTGTTCCAAGATTATAGTGGCCACAATTTGATTCAGTAGTAACTCTGTCTCTCAAAGTGCCTAACCAAGAAGCACCTCTGTCCCTGATAACACTGATCCAGAAAAGAGTGCATCCATCCTTCACAGGACATTTATGTCATTTGCAGGAAAATGGGTGTAACTAGAGAATATTATGCTAAGTGAGATAAGCCAGTCTCAGTCTCAGTCTCTGAGACTTGGAAGAGAGAGGTGGGGAGTGATAAAATGAGGCTTGGTGAAAGAAACAGTTCAAATAGTGCTATGTTCATATATGAATATATCACTACCAATCTCACTAACATGTTCAAGGGGTTGGGATCTGAGAGAAACACAGCAAGTGCTGTGTGAATGTATCTTTTTTATTACTTTGAACCTCACTAGAATGTATAATTGCAATGTACCAATAAAAGTATATTTAAAAAAGAAATAGTGTACAAGAAGCAATTAAATATAAACAAGAGTCAGAGAAGAAATGAATCACAATAGAACAATAAGTAAAAGGGAACTAAAACTGAATTAAACAGCAGACATAAATCAACATTGCACAAAGAACAAATGCTTCATTATAATAACACTGAATATAACAGGTCAGATCACCACAAATAAAAGATGTAGACAAGAAAAGTGGATTGAAAATCAAGATCAAACCATATGTAATTTACAAGAAACTTTTATTGCTGCATTGTAGTCTCACATTCACATCATAATGTAATTCTGAGTGATAGTGACATACATGCACACAGCACTTGGTGAGCTTCCCCCCAACTCCCTCCCCTTCTCCAAACATGATATTGAGATTGGAATTAGTAAATTCACATATGTACGTAATATCAATGAAAGTGTTTCCTTCATTAATTCTCCCCCCCAACACCCTCCCTTAGAACACACACCTCCCTTACTCCACTGTGGTTTATCCTCCATTATCTGAAGTCCCTCTTGTATCCTGGTTACTCTCTAGCATCCGCATATGAGAGAGAATATATGACTCTTCACTTTCTATGATTGGCTAATCTCACTTAAAGTAATGTTCTCTAGGTCCATCTATTTTCCTGCAAATGACATAATTTTTTCTTCTTTATTTCTGAGTAGAATTCCATTGTGTGTATATCTCATAATTTTCTAACCCATTCATCTATTTATGGATACCTATGTTTGTTCCATAATTTGGCTATTGTGAACTGTGCTGCTATAAACATGGATATGCATATATCACTATAATATTCTGATTTTAGTACCTTTGAAAGATACCCAGGAGTGGTATAGCTGGATCATATGATGGATTCATTCCCAGCTTTCTGAGGAATCTCCACACTGATCTCCATAGTGGCTGCACTAATTTGCAATCTACCAACAGTGTAGAAGATTTCCTATTTCCCCAACTTCTCACCAGACTTTACTGTTGTTTGTATTCTTGATGACTGCCATTCTAATTGGGGTTAGGTGGAATCTCGGTGTAGTGTGGATTTTCATCTCTCTGATTGCTAATGATGTTAAATATTTTTATTGGCCATTTGTATTTCCTTTTGTGAAGTATCTTTTTAGTTCAATTGCCCATGTCTTGATCATGTTATTTGTCTTTTTAGTGTTAAGTCTTTTAAGTTCTTTGTATATTCTAATAGATATTAGTCCTCTATTAGAGGAGTAGCTGGCAAAGATATACAGGCAGTTTTAGGATAAAAGTTTAGAGTATTGAGTGGCCACACTAATAAAAACCAAAATATGCCAAATAACCAATCTAAAGATACATCACAAAGCCCTAGGAAAACCAGAACAAACAAATCCCAAAGCCAATAGAAGGCAGAAAATAATTAAGATCAGAGCTGAAATCAATGCAAAGGAAAATTAACAAAATATAAAATCAATGCAAAAAATAATTGGTTCTTTGACAATATAACCAAGAATGATAAACCCTTATCCAACCTGGTCAAAAGAATGTAAAGAACCAAATTAATAAAATTAGAGGTGAAAAGTGAGATCTGACCATGGAGAGCTTCAAAATATAGAGGCCAATTAGTGATTACTTTGACAATTTATATTTCAATACATTTAAAAAACTACAAAAACATTTCACAATTTCTATACACATATCCTCTACCTAAATTTAAGGAAGAGAATATAGAACATCTAAATACTTTGTTAATAAGCAAAGAGATTGAAGCAGTAATAAAAACTCTTCCAACAAAGAAAAGATCAGGATCAGATGGATTCCAAGCAATATTCTACCAAATATTTAAAGAGAAAGTCAGGCTAATCCTCAAAGTGCTCCATAAAATATAAATGGGTGGAATACTCCATAATTTATTGTCTGAAGCCATTATCAGCCTGATACAAAAAGCAAATAAGGACACATCATAAAAAGAAAATTACAGAACAATAGGCTTGATGAGCATACATGCAAATATCCGTAATAAAATACTAGCAAATCATATTAAAAATCATATCAAGAAGACTATATCATAACCAACTTTTTTTTTCTTTTTATTTCGGGAATGCGAGATTGGTTCAGCATATACAAATCAATAAATGTAATTTAACACATAAATAGAACTAAATACACAGTCATGTTTAGAAAAAGCATTCAACAAAATGAAGAACCTATTCATGTTAAAATCACTAAAGAAATTAGGAGGGATAGAAATTATTTTCCTAAATGCTGTAAAGGCTATATATGGCAAATCCAAAGCCAACATCATACTAAATGGGAAAAATTTAAAGCATTTCCTCTAAAGTCAGGAACAAGACAAAGATGTCTACTATTGTCACTCCTATCCAATATAATACTTGAAATTTTAGTCAGTGTAAATAAGCAAGAGAAGAAAAGTAAAGGGGTACATACAGGAAAAGTAAAAGTGAAATTATCTGTTCATAAATGACATGATCCTATAATCATAAGCCTGAAAAACTCAACTGGAATATTTCTAGAACCAATAATCCATTTAACCAAAGTAGCAGGATCCAAAGTCAATATACAAGAATCAGTAAAAAGTGTGCTGAAAAAGAAATCATAAAAATAATTTAATTCATGCTAACCACAAAAATACCAAAAAATCTAATCAAGGTGGGTAAAAGACTTCAAAAATGAAAATTATAGAACTCTGAATTTAAAAAAAAATTGAATAAGAAATTAGAGCATGGAAAGAAATCCCATGCTTTTGCACAGAAGAGTACATATTGTCAAAATAATCACTCCAGTGGAGTGATACGGTTTAGGGAAGGGAGGAGGGGAGATGGAGACATAAGGAGTATAATAGTTCAAATAATGCTATGTTGTATACAAAATCACCAATACCAACCTCAAAGACATGTACTGGGAGGGATACCAAGAGGATAGGATCCAGAGGGATGTGCTCCAAGAATTCTGTGCATGCATGTTTCTATCACTCTATACCTCAGTATGCTTCATAAATACAATCCACCAAATAAAAGTATAAAAAGTCATACTACAAAATATGATATATAGATTCAATGCAATCTGTATCAAAATACTAGTGTCATTATTCATAGAACTAGAAAAATAGCCCTAAATTTTATGTGGAAGAATAGAACATTCAGAATTCCCAAGGAAATTCTGAGCAATAAGAACCATGCTAGAGGCATCATAATATCTGATTTCAAATTATACTACAGAGCTATAATAACAAAATCAGCATGGTATTGGTATAAAATAGACTATAGACCAATGAAACAAAAGACATAAAGACAAATCTACACAGTCATGTTTAGCTGATCCTTGACAGAGTTGGCAAACAAACATACTTTTGGGAAAAATATAGCCTTTTCATCAAATGGTGCTAGAAGCACTGGGTATATATATGTAGAAGAATGAATTGAGACTCCCTATCACTCACCCTGCACAAAAGTCAACTCAAAAATGGATCAAAGACAGGAAAATCAGACCAGAACATTTACTATTACTAGAAAAAAAAAGAGTAAAAATGCTCCAATATATGGGCACATTAGAGACTTCCTCACTATGTCCCCTAAGCCCAAGAAATAAATCCATTAATCAATGAATTGGATGGCATCAAATTTAAAAGCTTCTGAATAGAAAAGGAAACAATTAAGAACATAAATAACAAGCCTACACAGCTGGAGAAAATCTCTTCCAGGTACTCCTCTGACAGAGGATTAATATCCAGAATATAAAGAACTCAAAAAAAACAACAACAACAAAAACAAAAACAAATAACCCAATCAGTTAATGAGCAATTTAACTTAATAGACACTTCTCAAAAGAAGTACTAATAGACTCTCTCTCTCTCTCTCTCTCTCTCTCTCTCTATATATATATATATATATATATATATATATATATATATATATATATATATATGAAAACAATATTCAACATCATCAGCAATCAGGGAAATCTGAATCAAAACTACACTGGGATAATATTTTACTTCAGTCAGAATGACAATCATCAAGAATACAAATAATACTGAATGCTAGTATGATGTGGGGGGGAAGGATCACTTTTACATTGAGTGGGACTGTAAATTAGTACAACCACTATGGAAATCAGTGTGGAGTTTTATCAAAAGTCTAGGAATGAAACCACCATATGACCCATCTATCCCACTACTAGGTATCTTTTTAAAAGTTCTACAGTCGAATTACCATGGTGATACACGCATACCCATGTTCCTAGCAGTCTGATAAACAATAGCTAAGTTATGGAACCAATCTAAGTGGCCATGAACAAATGACTGGATGAAAAGTATGTGGTCTATACACAGAACAGATTTTTTTTAGGGTGAAGATCTTATTGGTAGCTTAGATTTTTATTTTACTTATTTTTGGTGCATTATAATCATACATCTTTGTTAGGTACAAGCTGGTAAAGGCATACGTGCACACATCTCTCATTTAACCCTTCCCCAATCCCAGCCCCACTCCCTCTCCCTCCCTCCTTTTCAGGTTCAATTTAGTGATTGACTTTGGTATGTTTGTGAAGATACATCATGTGCATTAGGGTGCCTCCCCATGACCTTCAGTTAAGTCACCTTCTTTGCTCATCTAAGGTTTCTCCTTCTTCATCTAGAGTCCCTCTTATGACCCAATTTCTCCCTAGCTTCCGCATATTAGGGAGAACATACGATTTTTTACTTTCCACACAATATAGTTTTACTCATCCATGAAGAGCACAATGTCATTTGCTAGAAAACGGATAGAATTGGAGATATCATGCAAGTGATATCAGTCATATACAGAAAATCAAGGGCTACAAGTTTTCTCTTATATTTGAAGCAAATTACAGACCAAGGTCCTTGATTAATATAGATGCAAAAACTCTTAATAAAATTCTAACAATTTTCATTCAAAGCCACATCAAGAAGATTGTACACACAACCAAGTCGGTTTTTTCTAGGCATGCAGGTTTGGTTCAACATATGCAAATCAATAAATACAATTCATCACATAAAAAGAACTAAGGACCAAAATCACATGATCATCTCAATAGATGCAGAAAAAGCACTTGACAAAAACTCAACATCCTTTCAGATGTTAAAAACAATGAAGAAATTAGGAACTTATCTCAACATCGTAAAGACAATAAGTTATGAACCTAAAGCCCACATCATACTCTGTTGGAGACTATGTTTAACTACCCATGTTTTGCTAAAATCAACCAGGCGTTGTGTGTTGACATTATAGACCTAGGAAACAGTAACCTGGATATAGACGCTTATGACGCTTTTACTAAGATATGGTTGAGGGGCTTCGGTACAATCAGTACATTAAGACAATAGGTCTTGTAGGGGCTATAGGACCTCATATAATGTTTTGTATGTTATGTTGCCATGGTGTAACTAACGTTCGCATGTTATTTTTCTTGTATCTGCTTCCTTGTGGAATGGGATAAAAGGGTCCAGTTAAATAAACTCGGGGCTACAGTATTGACTGTCAGCCCTCCCAGTAACGGACTTAGTATTGACTTTCTCTTTATTCCTCACTTCCCCCTTCAGGACTGTTCTACTTTGTCACAGGTTTGACAATACTCAATGGAGAAAATCAGAAATTATTTTCTCTAAAATCAGGAACAAGACAAGGATACCCACTATCACCACTGCCATTCAATATAGTACTAGAGACAAAACAAAAAAGAAAAAAGACTATATAAATCTTAGAAGACAGAACAGTAAAGAAGTGAACGCCAATCAGGGGAAAAAGTGGAGCTATAGGGAAGGAGCTAGACCATATAATGTCATATGAATAGATTAATGTATCACTATAAATCTCTGTATCATGTGTATGGAGGGAGGAAGGGAGAGAAAAGGCAAATATGGGGAAGGAAACAGACCAAAATATGGTATGTGCATATATTAATGTATCACTAGGAATCTCAATATCATGCAAAATTATAATACACCAGTAATACAAAGATATGAAAACACCTGTACAAGTAGCACACATTAAAAAACATATTGATAATGTGATAAGTACATTTTTTGCTTCATTGGTAATAGCCCCTTTTCTCTGCTGGAAGAATCTAGCAAAAATTCCACCTTGCTTTTGTACTTTATTTATTTTATTAAGATAGGATCTCACTATGTTGCCAAGGCTGAGGCAGGAGAGCCACAAGTTCAAGGCCAGTCTCAGTAACTTAGCAAGATCCTGTTTCAAAATAGAAAGGGCTGGTGGTGTAGCTCAGAGGTAGAATGCCCCTGGGTTCAATCCCCAGTACCAAAACAAACAAACAACAACAACAACAAAACACACAAGTACTTTACACCAGAAAAATAGGAAAGTTATATTGAGGTCATCTCAAAAATTTGCCATCTGTCTCTCTGTCATTCCTGGGTGGCACGAAGTCAACTTTTTTCTTTTCTTTTCTTTTCTTTCTTTCTTTTTTTTTTTTTTTTTTTTTTTTTTTTTTTTTTTTTTTTTTTTTTGGTACTGGGGATTGAACTCAGGGGCATTCTACCTCCGAGCTATACCCCCAGCCCTAGTTTTTATTCTTTATTTTGAAACCGAGTCTCACTAAGTTGCGGAGTGCCTCACTAGGTAGCTGAGGCTGGCCACGAACCCGGATTCTCCGGTCTCAGCCTCCCGAATGCTGGGATTACAAGCGTGCGCCACCACGCCCGGCTCTATTCTTTATTTTTTGAAACAGAGTCTCACTAAGTTGCAGAGGGCCTCACTAAGTAGTTGAGGCTGGCCACGAACCTGAATCCTCTGGTCTCAGCCTCCCAAGTACTGGGATTACAAGCATGCGCCAGCGCACCTGGCTGAAGTCAACTTTTTTGATCTACCAGTATCTCTCTCCCATGATGTCCTGCCTTACCATAGGCCCATAGCGATGGTGCTAAGTGACCATGAACTTAAACCTCTGAAATTATGAGACCAAATAAATTTTTGCTATTCTAAGTAGATATTCTCAGCTATTTTGTCAGAGTAAGTTAAAAGCTAACACAAATATAGTTTCCCCAATAAAAAGAGGTACAGTAAAAACTGTGAACCTGGATGTCTTCTTTCTGTTCCCCAAAAACTAGCAAAGTTAAGGGGACAGGGAGTGCAAGCCTGGGCCAAAAAGTCCACGTACATATTATCTTGAAGGACACTGTCTTTCTCACATGCACACTTGCAAATTGGGCAACCTAATGTTATCTGTAGAAATCTACTTTTTTGTGGGTACACCAGGACAGTTGCTTCTTAGATGCTGGTGATACAAGCAAACTAAGCAAGCTGATGCTGATGTTACCTGTGGTCCTACAGCATAACATTAGAAAAGTCTCTCTGAGTAGACGTAGGTATGGGATTGAGGACAATGGAAAAGTACAGGGGCCACTCATCCAACCAGTTGCCAATGTACAAAATAGGGTAAGGAAAAGAAGGCACTGTTTGGCAAAGCACCCTGAGGAATAGTGGTGGACTCAGCCTGACACCACTGAACTATTCTTGGATCAGTCATTAATCTCTTGTATAATTTCCTCCTCAATAAATAATACATCTCCCATGCTGTATTCATGCACTTTCCTTCGTTTTTCATAATCCACTCTATTGCCCTGGTACAACTGGGCTGTGGATGAGACAATTTGTAAGCCAGGTAGGAGACAAAAGCAACCCTTATGAGTTCAGGTACTAGGACAGTTAAGAAAGAGGAACAGTGGGAAGGGAACTTCTAGGATGACCTTCCACCTCTAGGTGAATGCCTGGCAGCCATCAAAGTGAGTATGAGCATGACACCAACACAACTGAAGTATTAAGGGAAATACTATTGCTTGTGGGGAAAGCAATATTATCAAAAAAGAGAGAGTTATGTAAGATAGCAGCAGTTGTGTGATGGCTCCTTCTTATGGTGGTGAGGGCAGCAACAAAGGCATAGCTTTATACACAACCCCATGTTAAGCAATTGCAGGAGGAATTAAAACTGGAGCATGCAGTGTGTTTAACTAAATCAGAGACTACTGGGCAATTGACTGGTCCTGTGAAAAGTGCTGATGTGAAGTTTAAAACTCTAGCCTGATGATTTACTAAACTAAAAGCTTAACGTTTACCAAGAACTAGAGCAAAGATGGTGGTTGCTCAAATAGACTGGGCTCTCATAAATGGGACACCTGTGAATCCAGATTCTCAGAAGGAGAGGATGAAAGCTGGGATGAGCTGATTGAGGTGCCAGTACCAAGGGCCAGACTGGTCATAATTGAGAAGTTATATCAGCCAAGGTTAGTTGTTGTGCTGGGTACTCTCTGCCACGGAAAGCTGCTGCTGTTACAAGCCTATCACATGAAACGACTTGGAGTCAAAAATGATTATTTTTAGAGATTGTTATTATTATTAGAGAAATGAGGGATGGCTGAGGAGAAAACCCAAAAGGCTTCTGCTTCTCCTTTGACAAGCTTCATTTTTTATTGAGGGTTTAAATAAAACATCTCTAAAATGGTTAAATGGCAGGGCAGTCATGAGTTAAGTTTAGGGAAAGGCAGTCATGTGTTAGCTTTAGGGAGAGGCAATTATGGCCATGTTTAGAAAGCGGCTAGGTTTAGGGAGAGGCAATCACAAGCTAGGTTTAGGGAGGGGCAAGGTAAACATTTCTGGGAGAATAGGAGGTCATCGAAATCTACCTTGTGCCCCCATCCAGTCCAAGAAAGCTTGTTTGTTTGTGGACAATTTCCATTCAGCAAGTACTATGTACCTAGCTGAGCTGGTCCGAAATGGTGACCTCATCATGTGGGCTAAATGGCTCCCAACAGTTAGTGGGAGTGGATGTTGATAATTAACCCCATCCTCACGTTCATGTGTTTATATTCAGGAGAGATTATACTGCTGCTAAATTGGTAGAACTGGAGAACATGTTTAGGCAGAAGTCCAGGGAAAATATAACAGAATGGTGGTTGTAGCTTTTGGACACTGTTGCTGAAGGCATGCTCCTATCAAGAAGTGAAATGGGTAAAATTGCCTGGGTCACCATATAAATATTACCCTGCTGCAACATTTATATTAGACTCAATGAGAACATGGACCATCTCTTTATTGTATTGTTTAATAGCTGCCTGTAAAAATGCTTGGTCCCTTTGGGGGAGTTACCCATGGTGCCCACATGATGGCAATCCATGAAAGAACTGAAAGACTTCCTAAGAGAGGGATGAAGCAGGATGTTTGTGAAGCAAACTACACTGCTCCTGATAATGAAACATGCACAGCAAGAAAGAAGGACATCATTCTCCAAAGGGATCTAGGTTAATATTATGGAGCTCTGGTGTCAACATTGAGTCCTTTATTAGTGGGCCTATCTGTTTCTCCAGCCTGGACATATATGATATGTGAGACCTGAAAAGATTAAGAAGCAAAAGATATGATCTTGGGTCAGAAGGTGGAGGAGGGCAAATAAAACATAAGGTCCAATAAAGTCAGGAGCTGTGGTATATTTTGTGGGAGGGGCAAAATGGATTTTCAATGACCTTAACCAAGAATATTTACATAGCCCAATGATATGTCATGAGATGGTGGTGGCAGCTCTGGCCTCCTGGACAAAACCTGACAAAGTATCAATCTTTTATTTTATCAGTGGTATGATGTTAACTTTCAAGTCTTTTCCTCACCTAGAGGAGGCAGGTCAAGTGGTGGTGGCATATCTCTAAGAGAGATGATGGGCCATCAACTCCTCCAAATTGGAATGACCTGGGCTGTCTGCTAAGTACTTGAGGGTTATTTTGTGGGGCACTGATATTGTACATAAAATCCAAGTTTCCCTTACTCCTAAACAATCACAGATATTCTTAAGAGTATTGAGATGCTGTCATCCCTCCATTCTGTATTTAACATAAATGTTAAAGACCATTGTGTAGTTTTGTAAAAAGTAAAAACCTGGTAGTATATGGAACTTGAGAACCTTGAGACCTTTTCTCAAAGCAAAAATAGTTGTAGAATAATAAGGCTTGGACATATTAGTACAAGAGCAGACCTACGAATTGCATTTTTTTTTTTAGCTAACCTGATGGGTTTGAGTGGATCCTGTCACAACATCAAAGGAATAAAAAATTTCCTTTAGGCCCTTGGTCACACATGTGGAAGGGCATAATGATTTGAAATGATAAATGGAAATTCTACATTTGGGATTTTATGTATATCATGTAGCAGAATATGGCCATGCTTCTCTGCCAGGTAATCAGGATGTGGAAGACCTGGCTCAAGTGAGTTAGCTAGAAGATTGTCAGCTAAATACGTGACTACTTGACTATGTAGGAAGACAGACCTCGAAGGAAGAAAAGCTCTCTGGCCTATCACAAAGAGGTGGGGGCTCCCACCATGGAACTCAGAGATCATATGCATATGTGACATTTTCGATGCCTCTTCCATGAGTGACCTATGGTCAATACCTCATGTGATTGGGTGGATGGCTTGAGGGAGGAAACCTGTACAGAAGTGGCAAGTTGACTTCATCATATCCCAGGCCCCCTCAGAAGACTGCAAATTTGCCCTGACACAAGTGGGCAACACAATGCTGGCCATATACTTGGAGAAGAGCCTCCCAGAAGGCAACCATGCATAGCCTACATTTGTTTGGCACTGTGTGTGGAACCCCCACAGACATGGACAATGGTGAGGGAACAAACCCTAGTGGCCAAGGGCACATGGTATGAGAAAGGGCTAAACTTTTGGGAAACATTGGCATTTCCACTTTTCTAAAACAGGATTATTTGAATGCCCCACCCCATACCAAACCCAGCCACAGACATCCACCACCCAATCGCAGCCAATATATAAATTAAAAACAGAGTAGGAGTATCATTTGAAGTTGGAAATTCTCTGCTCTCTGAGGAGGAGCTGAGGTGGTCTGAACCTCATCTGCTTATCATTTCAGGGTTCATCTATAGGTTTTCTGAATGATCTCAACTAAAAGGACAGATGGATATTATGAACTAAATGTTTTTCAGCTCTATAAAATATAACCTGCTTCCATGTCCTCTTTGAATACATAAATGATATTAGATCAAATCCCTTAAGGACTATCCCCACACAATTATGCCCTAGCAAGCTTTAAAAAGAATTAGACAAACATGATACCAGATAAAAGCAAGATGAAGTGATTTATTAATAAGTTGACCACTCGGGTGAATAAAAATCACATAGTAATATCAGATAATCTTCGATGTGAGATGTTATTCCTGTTAGTATTAAAATGGAAGCTGTCTTCTAAAGTAGTTCACCCGATTCACCTTAGGGCTTGTAAAAATTGTTGTGGATCTACTGGTCAGAAATGATAGTTTCAGAGGAATGTGTGCTAGTATGTATACTGAACATATCAAGGCAGATGTTAACAAGGAATTTAAATATGTGCGTATCTTGTGTATCCTCAAACCTTGGGGAAGTGGGCATGTATTGTTTTCAGGGCGAGAGTCCAATAGTCAACGTCTATGTTCCTAAAGTTCCCTTTGGGGATTAGGTTACACCAAAGGGCATCATCTCAAAGGGACTTCACCTGCAGCCTAGGCCAGGGAGTCATTGGGGAGGGAGCCAGGCTGTTACTGAGCCTGGGCAGCAGAGGGGGCATCTGTGACCCCAGGGGTGTCCTCCTCTTCTGCAGGGCTGCTCTTCTGAGCCACAGCCTCAGACGCTGGTGTTTCAACAGGGCCCTTCTCTATGGTGTTGTCCTCTTCTCCCTGAGGGTCTTGGCCCTGGGCACCTGGTGGCTGCTGCGGTTGGCTTCCAGGGTTGCTGGGGCAGCGGGATCCACAGTGCAGCAGGAGCTTCTGCTGTGGGCCACCTGCTTTGCCTTCACTTTCTTTGTTCTCTTCTTCCAGCAAGTCAGAGAGGACCGCGGAGGGTCGTGAACTGGGAGCCATGCCTCTGCCCCTCGGGCGACTCAGCAAGTAGCTGGGGACTGGCCCCCGCCGCGGCGCATCCTCGGGCTTTGTGGGGACTGAGCCTGGCTGGCGAGGGGCCCCGGAGCTGTGCGTGTGAGGGGCCCTGGGGCTGTGCCTGTGAGGGAGGCACGATGGGTGGAAGGCCAGGGCCCGGGACCTTCGGAAGGGCGAGAAGTGCCAAAGCCTTCGGTCTTGAGATGGGTTGGGAAAGCAACGCCAAGGGCCCCGGGGCCCAGTGGAGCCTCCGCGGCCACCCTTACTCTCCTCCAGCTGGTCTTCAGCATCCCGCAGTCCTAGAGGTGACGGTGTGCTGCGGCGGCGAGGGAAGCCCCGGCGAAAGTAGTGGGGACGGCTAGCTGCATAGCGGCTCCCCTCCACTGGAGCTCCTGCGGGTCCGGTCACGTTAGCGGCCTCCATGCCCCGCTCACCTTGCACAACGTCAAACTCGACGGTCTCACCTTCACCCACACTGCGTTGATACTTGTGAGGGTTGTTCCGGGTGATGGCTGACTGGTGAACGAATACATCTTCCTGAGTATCGTGCCTGCTGATGAAACCGTACCCATTCTTCACATTAAACCACTTGACTGAGCCTCGCACCCTCTTGGCAATGATCTTCTTGGACGACTTTCCCTTAGCGCCCACAGTCGCGGTGGCCTTGGAGATCGAGTCCCCGCCGACGCTGCCAGCGACTAGGGCCAGAGAAGGCTCTCCACTTCCCAAGGATGCGAGATGTTTCTGAGCCAGTTTGGGGGAGACCGAGGCACCCACTTCCTTTGAGCTGGCCTCTCCAGTTTCACTCATGAGGCTGTCGTTGCTTTCCCTTCTCAGAGAATCGGGGGGAGGGGGGAATTGAGCCCTCCGGGACAGGAGGGTATCAGTCTTGAGACAAGGGCTGGCCAGGCCAGCGACGACGCTCTGGCTGAGAGACTTGTGGAAGCCTGTGGCGTCTCCCAGGAAACAGGATGTGGAGCTAACAGTGGCCGGTGGCAAAGTGACGTCTCAACGAGGGAATCCTAGAGTAGCTGGAGCTTGGGGGGAGGGGCAGGCGCACGCCTACTCTGTGAGATGTTCCTCACCCCATGTCGTAGCACCCATTAGTCTCTCCTGGAGATGGAGCACACCGGAGTCCCCGAGGAGAGATCTCCTTGAAAGTCCTCTCGCTTGCCTGAGGGAATGCGAAGAGATGACCCAACTTCCATCCTCTCCACGGTTGGGGAGGAGACTGAATTCTAAGAGTACACTCTAAGTACTCTCCCCACAGATCCTTTGGCTTGCTCCAATTCCCTGTGGGCTCTCCAGATGCATGAAGCATTTTGTGTGAACGGAGACAAAATAACAAAGGCACGAAATGAAAAGCCAAACGGAGAAGCTCTCTGACTTTTGTTTAGTATCCCTTCAGAGGGACAGGGGGAAGCGTGACAGTGCTAGAGTGCTTGTACTGAGAGAATAATAAACTCGCACTGGATTATTTAGACTAGCATCAGGGTTGTAGAGTAGCACATTCGACTGGGAACACTTTTGTAACTGGAATATTCTGAAAACCCCACTGTGCTCTGTGTTCTTGGATGCATAAACATTCAGCCAGAGTAAAATGGGGCTGAGGGAACTGGGCCTTATGCTTGACTGCAGATCCAAATCAATTTCTGTTAACTGCATATTACTCAGCCATCTTCCTTCTAAATTTGAGTTATGACTATTGCACAGAGACCTTAGGAATTCAGCCTAACTTCTGTGCTGACAATGTGCTAGAGCATGTCTAGCTATATGAAATACGACATTTTTCAAGTGACGGGGCATGCTAAAATAGTAGCTGGTCAGATACCTGTTTTCACTTATCAACAAGAAAAAACAAACATGAATTAAATTGATCTACCATCCTAGAGTTTACAAAACCTCGCATATCACGTGCATTTGACGAAACCTCTCCATAAGAAGGTGGGAAGGGTGCTTTTTTGTTTTTAG